>JBBBDQ010029429.1:247500-276669 GCA_037127315.1 Ascarosepion bandense
ATAAGTGCGAGAAAATACATTGATAGAATAGTAGATGAGGTTACATTTAACTATTTCAACAGTAAATGCGTGGTACTAGATTGATGCCAAACTAGTAGCACGCACAAATTTATATGTTTGGGGTACCAGGGAGATAAGCTCGTCAGAGACATTGCCATGAAAATATTTGTAGAAAAGACAGAGGGAAGCCACATTACGTCAATGAGAAAGCAACTAAAGGTGGGCTGCCAAGTCAAGATCAATTATATCGCAGATCCTTCTTTGAATTTTGTCGAAAACCTCGAGGTGAATATCAGGAGCGCAAGACCAGATATGGCAACAGTATTCAATACACACACAAATGATAGATTTATAAATGTGCAAGATGGATTCTGACGAGAAAATCTTTCTGGCCCGACAAAATCACCCAACATTCCTAACGGTAGATGCAGTAGTATATTCGATGTAGGCGTTCCACTTCAGATTGGTTGAGAGAGTTGGGTTAAGGAGGCGCAGTGTGTTGCTCTCTAGAAGACTAGCATCATCCATTCTGATGACAGGTTGGAAAGTTTCTCTGTGGTGGTTAATTTTAATGACTCCAAAACGAAACTACTCTCGTTTTGTTTTGGAGGCATTAAAATTTACGAGTTATTTCCTACCCCGTTCCACCACATTCCTTCACAGATTGGTGATCCTTTTCAAGGGCAGCAGCCAAGTTTACTTTGTCAATCTTGGCAGATTTACTATTGAGACGGCAATAAATGGTGGTGTCATCCGCATAGATGCCTACTTGAGAACTGAGTACATTTAGAAAAGTATTGATAAAGATCAGAAAAAGCGTTGGACATAGGATAGAGTCTTGAGGGACGACCGCGTGCTGGCCAATCTTTTAATGCGTTTATATTTTCGAAAGCTAGATTATATTATTGTGTTGCACGTGGCATGATAAAAGTTTTGTCTCCATTCAAATTCGGAATCAAGTGTTTCTTTAGCAATTTAATGTATTTAATACTCTTTAAGTCCTCGTCCATTTTTCTCACATGTATAGAACCATCATTTTTATATATCCTCAAAATTCATATACTCATGTCTCTTTACTGCTTTGTAGTATAAAGGAGGTCATTTATTTTTCTTTCGCACATATAACACACGAATATATTGAGAAGGAAGTCTGTTAAGAGGCTGACAGGGATAACGATAGATAGATAGATAGATAGATAGATAGATAGATAGATAGTGTTATGGTGAAACACACCTATTCTATAGTGAATAGACTCTCCCACATAATTTAAGTAGGAGTAGTAAAAGGAACGAGGGTCAGTCGATGTTGGACGATAGTAGTCGACAGTTAGTCGAATATTTAGACAGTTAGTCGAATGCGAAAGTAGTCAGCGACCTGGCAAGATTACACTGTGTAATACATATTATATCAAGTTCCTAACGTTTTGTGCGTCAAACCTATTAGGACCGACTTTAGCACAAATAATAGCCTACACTGCGAAAATAATTCCACAACAGACAGACAGGCAGATAGATAGATAGATAGATAGATAGATAGATAGATAGATAGATAGATAGATGTGAAAATATTGAGATAGGTAAATAGATAAAAACATGGACAGACTTAGATTATATATATATATATATATATATATATATATATATAGAGAGAGAGAGAGAGAGAGAGAGAGAGAGGGATAAACAAGCAATATGAAACACCATATTTTTATATATCCCCGAATCATTATACACTGGTCTCCAAACTCTACTTCTTATTGAGTATACAGGAGGAAATTTCTTTTTCCTTTTGGTCTAATAGCAAATTCCTTCTTGTTATAATGTTATTCAATGATTATTTCATTGCTAAATACGATTTTACTCCAATTGAATGCACCACACATTTCATGCATATTTGATCACGGTGATCTGGTCTTCAAATTTGTATTGCTTAACGCAAGACTTTTAGCAGCGCTAGTTTCCTTCAGTGCATTTTTCTTGAACAATGCGTTTAACGGTGTCTATTGACCTCAAACTGGATAGGTTACATTTACCTGTCAGGTAACTTGCATTTATTTATGGTTGATATTCTATGCTCAAATCAGTTTACAACTGTCCTTTGTTGTAACTTTCGAGGGTAACCCGATCTGAATCCATCCGACACACCTCCAGTGCCTCGAAACAGTAAAAACTGCACATCTTGATATTCGATGTTTCGTAGATATTTTTTTATGGATGATATTTTCGATCATTTCCATAATCTTCATTTTGAATTCTTTTGTGATTTTAGCCATGATTTAAATTGATTAACACGACCTCTAATAATTTGTTAACGCAAATTATGCCGAAAGAAATGACAAGTATAACGCTAAAACGCCATTTTTTCGACTAGTCATTTCTCTTCGTTTCAAACTTATACAAACTGGTCTGAGACGTATACACGGCCATGTTGGTATTTTTGCAAATATTAGTTTTCCTTAAATTTCGAAGTAACAGACTGTTAAATTTACCTATTTAGTTTTAATACTCGTATATTCAATTTATCATTGGTGATGAATGTGTACAAAACGTTCATTTACAAGTATATTTCTGTCTCTATTTCTGAGATAAGTTATTGTAGCTGTTTACACAATTTACATTATTCGATCTGTTGTCCTAATCTTTATTGTCATATTCCCAATGTTTCGGCCGTTGTGCGCTTTGGCCTTCTTCCTGTGATAACGGGAATTAACTGAAGCTGAAATTCCAAAGCATATCAGCTGAAGAAGGCCGGATCGAAACGTCGTGGATATGACAATAAAGATGAAGACAAGAGTCCAAACAATATAAACTGTGTAAAAAGTAGATTATTTATCAAAACATTATTATAGTTTAAGGTGGCATTTGCCATTTGCACGTCTCTCTCTCTCTCTCCCTTCCTCTCTCATATACTACAGACTGATGGAACATTTCGGGACTGACTCACTTCACAAAATTAGTACTTCAATGGCCAAGCACCAAAATACTAATTTTTGGAACTGTATATTTATTGTTTTGTGGTATAATCTATATTGGCTCGAAATAAGAAATCGAGGAGCCGAGTTCGAATTCCAGTCGAATCCGTTTCGTTAACTTACTCACAAATACCTCTAGGAAAGGTATTAATCCATCTCTTATCTCTCCAGCTATAGATCGAATACAACAGATTGGATTCTCCAACAAATTGTGTTCTATAACATTGGTTAGCAACCGGTCTGCCGCTGAAAGAAATTGCAACCTACTGCGTGAAAATCTTCTGCCTAGTCAGTCATGTCTTTTTCAAGACATGATTGCCCAAGCGTGTATCATGTATGGCAATTAACTGACGGATATGTATTGGATTTTAAATAGAGTTGTGGCACAATTCTGAAAGAAAAGTTGAATGACTGGTCGTCACTATCCTAAACGTAGCTAATCCAATCCGCGAACCATTACAATTTACTCATTCACCACAAAACCACGCTCCTCTTTACCCAATTCTACACTTATCAAAATACCATGCATTTATCAAAATAGCAGATACTCACAGGGGAACCTCATAACACCTCATGATATAAAACATTGATTTTTGGAGCTGGATCTAAACAATAACTTTTCACCTCCCACTCGTAGATTAAATTATATTTCAGATTTTCCCACAAACAGATAAACATTGAGCGTTATATATTGAATGTAGTTGTGCGTGTGGACGTATTTGTATGTGCGTGTAGGTGTGTGCTTATGTGTGTATCAGTCAGTTAAGTGCCAAACGTGATACACGCTTTGGGCGATCATGTCTCGAAAGAGACATGACTGACTGGTCAGAAGATTATCCTGCAGTAGGTTGTCATTGCTTTCTGCGGTAGACTGGTTGCCAACCAAGGCTATAGAACCTAATCTGTTCTGTTATTTAACCCATAACTGGAGGGAAGAGACGGATTAATACTTTTCCCAATGGTATTTGTGCGCTAGTGAATGCAAGAAATTCAACTGGAATTCGAACTCGGCTCCTCGATTCGTCGTTCCGAGCAGATATCCACTGCACCACAACGCACATCCTAAACAGTTTAAGAGAAAGAAAACCGATTATTAAACTATAACTTTTTTTATTCGCGCTACAAAATTTTCTACACGTAAGTTTATAAGTTAAGAATGCTTTAAACCGAGTTCTCAGTCATGACTTCCGGTAGAGTAAGGAACTTCGTGATCGAAAGTCAGGAGATACTTATCAACATTAATTATTTTAAAAATGTATTTGCTCCCTGAAACCTACATTAAGATTTATGATTTAAAAATATTAATATAAAATTAATTTTCAACATTTTCTTTTTTTTTTTTAAGATTTCCAGTGAGCGACGAAATCATGAAAGGCTACGTGATTCTTCTCCTGATCACCATATGCGTTACCAGTGCCTATAAGCATAGTAAGTCAGTTTTCCAATTGAAACTAACAATCCTAATTAACGTAGAAATAATTATTCGAATCATCTTAAATTTAAAGACGAATTGTTCATATTCTTTTTATAAGCTGAATTGCTCTCTCTCTCTCTCTCTCTCTCTCTCTCTCTCTCTCTCTCACACACACACACACACACACACACTCTCAACTCCGATTTTCTTAAACAGTCCATCATATGCAGTAACATTTTTTGAAAATCGAAATGCAAATTTTAGTTAATCTACGGGAAATGTTTGATATCATCTCTTTACTTGTTATGCTTAATGTCCTTCCAAGGAAATTTCAAATTTTGTAACTATCAAAACCTTATGATGCTGATTTGTCTATCCAATGAGTCGCTGAAAATTCCTGATATTATTCTGTTACCTGTCATGTCCAAAGTTATTCCAAGAGTTTGATATCTTGTAGCTATCAAGATTTCCTTACGAAGCATATCTATCTTTCCATTCTACCGATGACTATTTTTGTTCTCATTCTTTTACTGGTCATGTCTACTGTAATTCTAAGATATTTTTATATCCTGTAGCTATTAAACCTTTCTTACGGAGCATAGCTATCTCTCCACTGTACCAATGACTATTTTTGTTCTCATTCCTTTACTGGTCAGGTCTACTGTAATTCTAAGAGAGTTTCATATCTTGTAGCCATGAACCATTTCTTATAATGCTGATCAAATTCACTATTATGCCGATGTCTGTTTCCATTCTCATTCCTTTACTGGTCATGTCTAGTTTAATTATAAGAGTGTTTTATATCTTGTAGCCATCAACCATTTCTTATAATGCTAATCAAATTCACTATTATGCCGATGTCTGTTTCCATTCTCATTCCTTACTGGTCATGTCTACATCAATTCTAAGAGTGTTTCATATCTTGTAGACATCAACCATTTCTTATAATGCTAATCAAATTCACTATTATGCCGATGTCTGTTTCCATTCTCATTCCTTTACTGGTCATGTCTAGTTTAATTATAAGAGTGTTTTATATCTTGTAGCCATCAACCATTTCTTATAATGCTGATGAAATTCACTATTATGCCGATGTCTGTTTCCATTCTCATTCCTTTACTGGTCATGTCTAGTTTAATTATAAGAGTGTTTTATATCTTGTAGCCATCAACCATTTCTTATAATGCTGATCAAATTCACTATTATGCCGATGTCTGTTTCCATTCTCATTCCTTTACTGGTCATGTCTAGTTTAATTATAAGAGTGTTTTATATCTTGTAGCCATCAACCATTTCTTATAATGCTAATCAAATTCACTATTATGCCGATGTCTGTTTCCATTCTCATTCCTTTACTGGTCATGTCTAGTTTAATTATAAGAGTGTTTCATATCTTGTAGCCATCAACCATTTCTTATAATGCTGATCAAATTCACTATTATGCCGATGTCTGTTTCCATTCTCATTCCTTTACTGGTCATGTCTACATCAATTCTAAGAGTGTTTCATATCTTGTAGCCATCAACCATTTCTTATAATGCTGATCAAATTCACTATTATGCCGATGTCTGTTTCCATTCTCATTCCTTTACTGGTCATGTCTACATCAATTCTAAGAGTGTTTCATATCTTGTAGACATTAACCATTTCTTATAATGCTAATCAAATTCACTATTATGCCGATGTCTGTTTCCATTCTCATTCCTTTACTGGTCATGTCTAGTTTAATTATAAGAGTGTTTTATATCTTGTAGCCATCAACCATTTCTTATAATGCTGATCAAATTCACTATTATGCCGATGTCTGTTTCCATTCTCATTCCTTTACTGGTCATGTCTAGTTTAATTATAAGAGTGTTTTATATCTTGTAGCCATCAACCATTTCTTATAATGCTAATCAAATTCACTATTATGCCGATGTCTGTTTCCATTCTCATTCCTTTACTGGTCATGTCTACATCAATTCTAAGAGTGTTTCATATCTTGTAGACATTAACCATTTCTTATAATGCTGATCAAATTCACTATTATGCCGATGTCTGTTTCCATTCTCATTCCTTTACTGGTCATGTCTACATCAATTCTAAGAGTGTTTCATATCTTGTAGACATCAACCATTTCTTATAATGCTGTTCAAATTCACTATTATGCCGATGTCTGTTTCTATTGTCATTCCGTTACTGGTCATGTCTCATGACATTAAGCATATAATATCCTACAATTTGTTAAAGAAATCAAACTGTATTCCAAAATTCAACTTCAACAAAACTACAACATAAAACACACATATCTCTGCTTCTAGTAATTATTTTCACCCAAACATGTATCTGCACAAAAGGTGTGTATTCGATTGTGAAAACAAAATACCGTATATGATATTTTTATTACTTCAAAGTTCACAAGAAAATAAATTTTGCCATTAAATAACCCATATATGTGTTGATATGCCGCTAGAGAAACATATAAAATCGAATTAACTCCAAAGCTCCTAATAAAATTAATTTTCGGTATTTAATGACCCCTAGTGGTGTTGAGGTACCGTTAGAGAAACAAATCAAATCAAGTTTATTATTTGATAATTACAAAGTGGCTTTCCTTGAACCACACGCCGAAAAACATAATAGAAAGGCATTAACAATATTTTGATTGTTAATAATTTAGCTCGATGTTAAATAGAATCTAAACTTATTTATAAATTGAACTGTGTGTGTGTGTGTGTGTGTGTGTGTGTGTGTGTGTGTGTGTGTGTGTGTGTGTGCGCGAATCTCATGTGCAGATCTAAACTTATTTATAAATGGAACTTTGCCTCTGTGTGTGTGTGTCCGTTACCTCTAGACTCCGAAACAGCCGAACAGATTTTCTTGAAAATTCACACAGTTGTACTATAAGCATCTGCGAGTGTTCTTACCTAGGGTTTGTGTCGAGGTACCCCCAATAAATATCAAAAATCGATAATCGAATAAATTGGGTTATAGAAGGAGTGGTCCGATTTTAATCAAATTTGATACACTCATAGACAGAGACATAAGAAACGATATTCAGAACGTTCAAGGTTGCAGTTCTTACAATAGTGCAGAAAATCGATAATATATATATGTAAAAGTTAAGATGTGTGTGTGTGTGTGTTTATCTGTCTATATGTCAGTTTGTTTGTTTTTTTTTGTTTTTTTTTCAGCCTTTTTATTTTAGTTTTTGCTTCGGGTTTGGCTTCGGGTTGGTATAATTGTAGTTCTTAGTCTCAGCCATGATACCATTTACTCAGAGGACTTATTTAGCTTTCAAAATTCAGTTTACGACGAAAAAACTTATTTGATATCGATACCAGGAAATCAAAATTTGACTTACATCCATTCAGTTTTCTTTCAGTCTACGGTTTCGCTTTAACTAGAAACAACTATTGCTTTTTAGTCTTTCGTGCCAACTTCTAAAGAGTCTGAGCTCCAGGACCATGGATTAGTTTTAAAGCTTTCATTACACCCGAGCAACGCCAGGCTATACTGCTAGCTTACATATAATTACGATACACAACAGAGATCGAAGAAGCCGTCGTTTTAGCAAGTTAGTGAAAAATAAATTAAAAAGCTATGAGAAAGAGGAAACCATAGAAGTTTATCTGCTTTCTTTTTCTACTCAGTCTTATCAAATCACAAAATGAAAGTCATCCTGAACGACCACTCTTCTAGATCCTTTCATATTAATGTAGGTTTCCCCCAGAGCTCTATCCTTGGCCCTACTTTGTTCTTAATTTCCATCAATGACCATCCGGATGGCATCAGTTCTCAACTCCGTATCTATGCTAATGTCACAACTATTAACGGCTGATGCTAACCTCCAGGATAGTCACTTTTTGAACCTTCTCGGGCTAGCGTTCTTAACTGACATGAAGTGGAAATATTATATTGAATTAATTGATAGGCCTTCTTGCTAAGAAAGTTAATTCACTGTGTCGCGCTATGAAATGTTTCTCCTTAAAATCTTACATATTTATAAATGTAGCATTCGTTGATGTTTTGAATATTGCTGCCACATATGTTTTTGAATATCGCTGCCACATATGATCGGGTGCTCTTTCTATTTAGAAATTCTTGATAAAATCCAACAAAGAATCAGTAATATTATTGGTCCTGACGTCGGATTTAGTCACTTTCCCACCGCCTTAATGTAGCTTCTTTGTGCATTTTCTATAAGTACTTATATTGTAAATGTTCGGATGAACTCTCTTGGCTATGGTACCTAGACATTTGTGTTATGGTGCAGTGGATATCGGCCCGGAACGAGAAATCGGGGAGCTGAATTCGAATACCAGTTGAATTCCCTGCATTCACTTACGCGCTAATACCCTTGGCAAAGGTATTAATCTGTCTCTTCCCTCCAGTTATGGGTTAAATAGCAGAACAGATTAGGTTCTATAGCCTTGGCTGGTAACCAGTCTACCGGAGAAAATAATGGCAACCAACTGCGGGATAATCTTCTACCCAGTCTGTCATGTCTCTTTCGAAACATGATCGCCCAAGCGTGTATCACATATGGCACTTGACTGACTGAATATAATAGATGGAAGTATAATTAAAACTTCTACTGGGTATAAAGTGGGGGGATCTGTTTTCTATTGTCATGAAGTAGTAAACTGATCCCCCACTAATTACTACTTATTAATTTAATAATATAATCCAACTCTTCTTCCTACGGCTATTGGTTAAATAGCAGGACAGATTGGGTTCTATAGCTCTGGCTGGCAACTAATATACTGCAGAAAGTAATGTTGTGGTCCAGTGGATATCGGCTCGGAACGAGAAACCGGGGAGCCGAGTTCGAATTCCAGTTGAATCCATTGTATTCAGTTACGCGCAAATACCCTTGGGAAAGGTATTAATCCGTCTCTTCCTTCCAGTTATGGGTTAAATAGCAGGACAGATTGGGTTCTATAGCCTTGGTCGGCAACCAGTCTACCGCAGAAAGCAATGGCAACCTACTGCGGGATAATCTTCTGCCCAGTCAGTCATGTCTCTTTCGAGACATGATCGCCCAAGCGTGTATCACGTATGGCACACAACTGACTGACTGCGAGATAATCTTCTGCCCAGTCCGTCATGTCTCTTTCGAAACATAATCGCCCAAGCGTGTATCACTTATGGCACTTAACTGAATGACTGACTATATTAGCAACAAGACCTCATCAGTTTAGAGTTGAATTGTCTAATTGTAATTGTAAGTTCTACGTTAAGATATTTTTCTTGCACTTCTCGAGTGTGTAACTCTCTTCTGGATCTATACGTTCAAGCCACGTTTGATCTACAAACGTTTAAGTACAATGTCAATCGTTATTTATTGTTTTCTTGAATACTCTTCTTTTGTTGTTTTCACTAATTAATAATGCTTCTCTTTGTTATATATCGCCGTACGACGACAAACAACGAGAACACGCATATATAAAAATATAAGGTTATATTTTTATTCCTGACGACGAAACCGTGTGGAACAGAGAATGGAAGAGTGAGAGCGCACATAGAATGGGTCGACGGGAGTGTAGTCTTGCCTGTGGTGTCTCTCTGCTTCCACTGGCCGTTCTCTGCTGGCGAATCCGTGTGTCGAGGTCTTTTTATAGTCTTCTAGAACCGGGACTTTTCCTTCCGGTTTTGCCTCGCCCACGCAACGCCCACGTAATTCCAAGAGACACCTGTTCTGTTTGCCTCCGTAGTCATTTCCGCCGCTGTCGGAAATAAGGTCAAACGAGCCCGACTCATCACCCTGCGACATCCGCTCCAGGCCCCGACAGAATGTATTTCTCAAACACCTGTCTTGTCGTTCGCCGACCCCTTCACCGACGGGAAACACCATCGATTGCATCAACCTTCCTCGGGTGGGGCCAGATTGCTATATTACATCTTTTTTTCTTATTCTTTCACACTCTGAAAACTACGAACGAGAGGTGCTGGGATTTTTTTTTTTATCTAGATGATTTCATTCAGATTCTTTTAGCTAATAATAATACAAAGATAAATTCCCAGTATCCCTTTCTAAAGGACGAAACGCCTTACAAGAAAACTTTCTCCTCTTTCTCATACACTTTTGCCATATATCGTTATCTCATATTTGTTAAATGTACCACCATTTTTTGTTTCTTTAAAATTAAATCATGTAAACATCTAAACTTATTTATAAATGGAACTTTGTGTGTGTGTGTGTGTGTGTGTGTGTGTGTGTGTGTGTGTGTGTGTGTGTGTGTGTGTATCCGTTAACTATAGACTCCGAAAGAGCTGAACCGGGTTTCTTGAAAATTTACACAGTTGTATTATAAGCATCTGCGAGTGTTCTTAGCTAGGTTTTGTGTCGAGGTACCCCCGATAAATATAAAAAATCGATAATCGAAAAAATCGGGTTATAGAAGGAGTGGTCCGATTTTAATCAAATTTGATAACCTCATAGACAAAGACATAAGAAACGATATTCAGCAGTTTCAAGGTTGCAGTTCTTACAATAGTGCAGAAAATCGATAATATATATATATATATATATATATATATATATATATATATAAGGCAAGATGTTTATGTGTGTGTGTGTGTGTGTTTGTTTATCTGCCTGTATGTCTGTAATTTTTCAGCCCTTTTATTTTAGTTTTTGCTTCGGGTTTGGCTCTAAGTAGGTATAATTGTAGTTCTTAGTCTCAGCCATGATACCATTTACTCAGAGGACTTATTTAGCCTTCAAAATTCAGTTTACGACGAAAAAAAACTTATTTGATATCGATACCAGGAATTCCACTTTGACTTACATCCATTCATTTTTCTTTCAATCAGTTTCGTTTTAACTGGAAACAACTATTGCTTTTTAGTCTTTCGTGCCGACGCCCAAAGAGTCTGAGCTCCAGGACCATGGATTAGTTTTAAAGCTTCCATTACACCCGTGCAACGCCGGGTTATACTGCTAGTTTGTTAATAATGCGACAAAAAATTAGAAGTCACTGAATACTTTATCAGAGCATCATTCTCGACGTGGTGCAATGGTTAGCAAGCTTGTCTCGTTAGAACCTGTAGTGAATTCGATCCTCTCTGGGTACCCCATGCTTTCAGCCTTGTGCTTTATCTAATCAGCGCTTAGAAAATCAATATCGTGAATAAAACTTTATCCGACATCTCGTAATTAAATTCTATGAAATGAATAGCATTTTGTCATTGATGATTTCTTAACCGACGAAAAAAATGTTTGAATCGAGCAAGAAGTAATTGTGTCTAAAAATAAAATGTCACTAATTGAATGAATTCTTCAATCACCTTTAGAAATGGCTGATGCAGACGACCTCTTGTTAATGTCGAACGACATTGTCCGATTTTTCAATCACGTCAACCCCAAGAAAAAATACTGCCTTTAGTCTTCAATTTATTTCTTATTTTTCGCTTTTGTTTTTACACAAAATGCCAATTGACTCTGTTCTTGATTAACTTTCATTCTCCTGGTGGCCTCTGTAAATGATTTGCGAGAATGTGATTAACAAAGAAATCTCTTTACAAAAACAGAAAAATTTAATTATGTCTCTGTCAAGTGCCTAATTACAAGAGAAACGTTTAATTCCAGTTGTCTTTTTTATCGAAATTCTTTGCAATGTTTACTGCAGCGTCGATGTATAAATCTTAAGTCTGTCAAAGTGTGAATTGAATATCAGTGTAAGCGTCAGTCATTCCGTAACAGACAACACATTTTCAAGGACACTTTGTAAATAACATAGCAATAAAGCCATTAATCAGATATGTTAGTCATTCAGCGCATGTAAGTCGACATAAATGTCAGTATTTTTATATGTAAACTTATAGATCAGCCGTTGTTTGTAATTTTAGGCAACGTAAATACAATTTGATTTTTGTATAAGTTCATCTTTGATTTTTAGCCTATTCTGGTGAACTTTTTCCCTAGTACCTCGACTACATGAATTTAAGCCTATGTCGAACAATCACCTCAAAGATGAAAGAGAGACTCGAAAAAAAAACAAAAAAACAGAAATTTGGTTCTACAGAAGGATGCTAAGGATACCATGGACCGAACATGGGTTTTGGAGAAGATGCAAACGAAAAGAAAACTTATACTTAACATCAAAAAGAGACAGCTGAGGTTTCTGAGACACAGAATGAGAAAAGAGGGCTTGGAGAAAAGAAGGAAAGATAGTTTGAGTTTTGTCTAACAGCATATCAACCTCTATGGGTTATTTAATACCAAAAAGTTTGGGGTTTTAAAGTACATTATTTTTTTAATGTTCTGTTATAGTGAGAAGGTTGATTTAGTCAGGTTTTGATGAAAATCTTTTTTAATTTTTTTTTAATTTTAGAAAACTGAAGATGTTTTCTAGTTTCATATTCCAAATTGTATTGCTGGTAATAATTTTTTTTCAGTTTGAAATCTATAAAATCTTTGTTAAAATAATTTTACAGAAAGTAGCAAAGAAAAGCGAGAAGAAAGGACGAAATATAAACTCCAAGAAAACTGAAAGCATGTCCATCGGTAAAGAGAAGCCTAAAAGGGCAACTACAAGTCAGGGATATTAAATTCAAGTAGGTGAAGAAATTTAAATATCTGAGAAGTGTTCTGACAGAGGACGAAAAGTCCGACAGACATTGAGATTCGAAGGCGTATTGGCCAAGGACGCATTCCAAAAGATGAGTAGAGTACTGAGTAACAAAAACATTTCGTTGGAAACACAGAAAAGTGTACTGGACTGTTATGTGATATTTGTCCTTCTTTATGGTAACAAATATTGAACAAGATGAAGGAGACTCGAAGCGACAGAAATTTAGTTCTATAGAAGGATGCTAAAGACACCATGGACCAAACATGTAAGCAATGACAATGTTTTGGAGAAGATGCAAACGAAAAGGAATATTATACTGAACATTAAGAAGAGACAGCTGAAGTATCTGAGACATGAGGAATTAGGTCTTGGAAAATCTAATACTTACGAGACGGATAGAGAAATAGAGAGACAAGGGGGAGCAACGTGAGACATACTTTATGAGCTTGGGCAAGTGGATGTTGGATCAGGATTAGGGAGAGATGCCAAAATAAAAATTGTTAAGAACGACAAGAGATAGAGGTAAGTGGAGGTCCATGATCACCTACGTCATAAAATGACACGGCAAATAAAGAAGACTAGATTGGCAACTAACAAATTTACTGTTGAACTAGCTAGATGCAAACGCTATTTCTATTTTAAATATTTCCTCGCGCTTTTCACATGTGGAAATCCTTTCCGATTTCTTTTTTCCCTGCCAACTACAACTCTCAAAAATTTAAATGCAACGTCAGTTGCCATTTTCTGCCTTCCTGAAATCTGTTTCTTTATTGTCCTTTTCTCACTTCTCACTATAGTCTTCTCATTCTTTGTCACTCCATTGTAACCCTCCTCCCGCCTCCTAGTGGCATTATCGCCTTGATTGGGGTGAAATGATAAAAGACTAGTTTCTTTAATTGTTTTACATGACTTGCATAAATCGACCCAGGTTTTCGTCAGAATCCAACAGATTATGTTGACGCCTATATTTTATGATATTTTCTTTAATCATTTCACCCCAAGCAAGGCATTCCACTACCACTATTGCGCAGGGGGGTTACATAGGGGAAGGTGAAGAGAAAGAGAGGTTAGATATAGGAAATGTCAGAAGGAGGGTGATAGACGGATAAGGATACCGAGGTTGAGGGTTGAGCAGATGGGAAGAGTGAGAGAATGGATGCGAATTAATGTGTTAGGAGGTGTCTGTTGACCTTACATTTAAACTCCTGGAGATTGTAGCTGTCGGGGAGGCAATCATGTGGAAGGGAATTCCACAGGCGGGAAGTGCTAGAAAAGAAACTGTTGGAGTAGAAATTGCGGTTAAAACATTTAGTTTCAGAAAACTCTCACGAAAGTCTCTCTAAATCTTCAATTTTCATTTTTTTATCATTTCAACACTAGCAAAGCGATAAAGCCACTAAGACGCAAGAAGTTACTGAGAGAGAAATAACTAAAAAAAAAAAACTTTATTGGGAAGAAAATCAATTAACGAACAAAGTTTTAAAAGGCCAAAGACGACGATTGACGTTGCATTTAAATTTTTGCCGATCGTACATGTAAATAAGAAGTTGAAAGTGTGTTTCACAACGAGAAGTTCGAGTGAAGAAACTATTGGAGCAGAACTTTTGGTTATATCTAGCAACTCCAACACTGAAATACTATATTTCCATTCCTCTCTCGCACTTCCCGCCTGTGGAACTCACTCCCGTATTCTTGCTTTCCTGACGGCTACGACCTCCAGAAATTTAAAAGCAAAGTTAATACTCACCTACTAACCACTGGACTCTAGCTCTCTCCCCTCCCCTGTATAATCTTCACGTTCTCTCCGCCCATGTATCTGTCATTGCACCTGCTTTCTCAGCTTTCTATTGTTCCTTTCTAACTAGCTTGCACTCCTCACTCTTTTCTAATTAATCTTTCTACATTTATGTAACCCCCTGCACATCAGTGGCGTTCCTGCCTTGCTCGGAGTGAAATGATTAAAAAAAAAAATATCCGAGTCAATGAAGATAAACTTACAGTTTCAACTCAGATACTGCATTTCAATTCAAATATTTATTCATGTCAATAAAGATAAAACATTGTTGTAGTAAAGGAATTTTTTAACTGGTGAATATTTTTATGTCTTTGTTTTGATGCATCTACGTATTCTTAATTCTTCACAGTTTCCTTTAGATCATTACCTGTCAGTTGCCATGCATTATTAGGAAATATAGTGTCGTGGCTTCCTGATGCCTTTTGAAATTCAAAGCTCTATTTTTTTTAGACCGGTTGCTAGCCAAGACTAGATAACCCAGAATGAATGCAACGGAATAGATCGAAATTTGAAGTTGAAAATAAAAGTGGAGTCTTTAACCCTCTAGGGCCATTCGTATCATATTATATTAATAAGTAGTAATTAGTGGGGGATCAGTTTATTACTTCATGACAATAGAAAACCGATCACCCACTTTATGCCCAGTATAAGCCTTAACCCTCTAGGGCCATTCGTATCATATTATATTAATAAGTAGTAATTAGTGGGGGATCAGTTTATTACTTCATGACAATAGAAAACCGATCACCCACTTTATGCCCAGTATAAGCCTTAACCCTCTAGGGCCATTCGTATCATATTTGATACAGTATGAAAACAAGCCTTGAAAGAAATATTTTCCTGAAAATTTTTTTAAGAAAAATATTTTATAAATTTCAAATGAAAGCAGTACTGACTGCTCAATCAATGAATACCAAATGTTTCCTTATAGGGAAATACTGTATCAAATATGATACGAATGGCCCTAGAGGGTTAAGGATATATATTCAGTGTAATAAATAGAATAATATTCTTAAAGACTCCAATTGAATACTTAATTTCTCTTTCACACACATACATACACACATACACACACACACATACATGCATACATATATATTGTGTATTTGATCAGCAATCTCTTTTATGCAGGTTCATTAAAAATGAAACAGGTTTTTTATGCAATTTTTCATGTGATTTTTTCTTTTGAGGACATAAATTGTATAAAAATTATCCGAATATTTTGTTTGTCCGAGTCTGTAAGACTATTATGGCAACCTAACTCTCCAGACTGCAACTCCTTTCGTTATTATATGTGGAGCACAGCAAGGATTATAGCAGCACCCACAAATTTAAACAAGGAGACCATTCAAAAGGGTTGCAAGGGGTTCCGAAGTCGTATGGATGCTGGGGTTGAAGCCAATGTCGATTTTATTGAGTAAATTTATTCTTTAGTATTTCAAGATATTTTGTGTAATTTTGGTAGGTATATCTGTTAAAATAAATTATCAGTGTTATTTTAATTTCTATTTTTTTTTTGTTGCTTAATTTAGACAACAATTTATCTATTGCACCTTCTCTCTGTGTGTGTGTGTGTGTGTGTGTGTGTGCACGCGCGTGTGTGTGTGCAGAGAATTGATAAAAAAGGAATAAATTAAAAAGAAAGCTAATATTTCTTAAACTGGTTAGATTTTGGAAATTGTTTCGGGCCGATAGATCTATTATTTATAGAGTATCGATTATCTATACCAATATATGTTTATATATATTTCAGACATAAAAAGCAACGCCAAAAGAACGATGCGGCTTCGCAACGCGTCTCCAGGCTTACAGCTCCGAAGATCTTGGGGACAGCTAGTACCGAGTTTTCGTTCCAGACACAAAGTCCTCCCCCGACCAAACACAAGATTTTTAATTCAATCGTCGAGAATTAGTAGTACTCGAAATTTCCGAAGCAAACGCACAAAATCCGGATTTATCAATCCAGCAATGAATAATGACACTTCCACAAGTTTCGGCTCTTCAAAAAGGTTTCGAAAGACACGTTTCTTTAAAGAACCTATGAGAAGCAGGGTGTTGACGAAATCGTTCAAAACTAACATCCGAACGCCAGCGTCACATCTTGGCATGGCTCGTGGCAACAGGCGAAGAATAATAATTGTCCCCCAACAGAGTTCTCAGATGACAGAAAAAAGAAACAGTGCACGCCCAGTTAGGAACCATTCTATTAAAGTCAATACTTCGAACATCCGCCTTCCTTTAATTAAAAAGGCAAGCTCTGCAAGATTAATTAGATCCAAACGTGGTCTAATTTCTGGTTTTCAAGTGGCTGGGAGTAGAAACGGCCACGCGGATGCTTTGGCTGCATCCAGATCTTCATTATCCAACCGCAGATTAAGAAAAATAGTTTTCAGACATCCCATCACACAGCACCATCTTCTTGATTCACACGTTATTTTTAGCGTACATCGAACGCAACCTCATATGCTTCCATTGAGTCGTAAATTGCCAACTAC
Source organism: Ascarosepion bandense (assembly GCA_037127315.1). Taxonomy (NCBI): domain Eukaryota; kingdom Metazoa; phylum Mollusca; class Cephalopoda; order Sepiida; family Sepiidae; genus Ascarosepion; species Ascarosepion bandense. Next base: position 264,735 of record JBBBDQ010029429.1, read on the forward strand.
TGACAAAAATAATTCTTTTAAGAAACACCTTTTTAAAGATATGAGGTCAAATTTCCGTCCCTCTTCCGTAAAAAGTCCCTTTGCCATTGCACAACCACGTTCTGTCTTGCTCGACAGAAAAATCGCCACCGGAAGTTTGGCCGGTGCCTCTTCAGCTCATGCAGCATCTAAGCCTACTCTATTAATTCATAAGTCCTCATCTCATTTCGATAGTGCCAGTGTGCCTAGGAAGACTGCCACCCAAGTAGAAGCTGCTTTAGTAGAAACCTCTGCAGGAACCTCTCAAATCGGTCATGGCGATACTCTGAGCAAATTCGGACATTCCAATACTGACCAGTCTAGTAGAACAGCAGGAATTGTGGACGGTCATTCTTCTGCGGATGTTTCGACTGTTGCGGGGTCTACGTCTGATCCCAGCGCAACAGATAATGCTATCGTCGCCAGCCAAACTCTTACGAGCCTTGCCTTAAATAATTCACCAAATACCGGCAATGCACATTCGGGAAATGCGACACTAGGTTCAACATCAATTATTGACTCTAGAAAGGCAAATACTGAGGCCCCAAACAACAAAACGCACTCAAATAACTCTTCATCAGAAGGAAGCCCAAACATAAAAAAATTGGCCTGGTTAACCAAAATTGTTAATACCCGTGAAGGCTTAGAAGAAGCAATGGATGACGGTGCCCTTATATCAAGGCTCCAACGGTCTGGACCCTATACTTACGCTGATCTTATGTCCGCTCTTCGTAAGGGTTCACATTTTAATGAAGAAATCATTGCCGATATGAAGAGCGAGGGTCAATGGGATCAACTTTTAAGGGCAGCTGGAGTTAGTCCAAAAAACAAACTTGCTTGGCTGACAGAGATTGCAAACAAGAGAGAAGGACTAGAAGAAGCTTTGGATGACAGCGGACTGCTGAGGAGACTGCAACAAACCGGGCCCTACACATATAAAAAACTTATGGCCGCACTTCGTAAGGGTTCTCATTTCTCTGATGCTGTTATTTCTGACATGAAAAGCGAAGGACAATGGGACCAGCTTTTAAAGGCAGCCGGAATAAATCCTCTTGACATCGGCAGACAAGATAGAACGTCTACAACCCAAAAGGCGACAACTCACATTGATCAAGCTGTATTATTGAATCCAGTTAACGTCCAAACTGATCAAGCAGGGCAACATAGAGTTTCTCAAGGCCAGTAAATAATGACAAGTGGGTCAGCAGCTTTCGTTGACAAAACTATAAATTCTGTGTATGTAGTGTTCAATTAAAAAGAAACGAACGCAGACAAACACATGATTTAATGCAGTTTCGCAATCAAACATCTCAGTGAAGACGCTACACACTCGAAGCATTCCAGTAGCAGGATCTACCTCAGACAGTTCTAAAGCTTCTGTGAGTTTGAATGCAAAAACCCACTGTGTAGAGATGTTGGTAAATCAATAGCCAGTAAGTGTTTATATCTACCGGATTTAAGAAGTCGAATGTATTGCAAACAGGTTTCGGAAAATAGAAAGTAAACTACATCGTAATGCTTTTATTGATGATGTCTGCACAACTGTCTCCAGCCTTGAAGCTTTAGAAAATGTTTATAATGGAGAAAAATAATTGTCAAAGTTTATATGTTCATTTTCTATTGTAAAAAGAAAAACTTAATAATTTCTAACTGAAAATGAAAAAGAAGAACGGGTTGAAATGAATTTCTTTAAAAACATGTAAAAGTTACTTTTTGTAATTAAATATTTTTTTCGAATTCAGAATATCTTTTGTTATTCTTGTGTTTTATTTTTACTGATCTTCACCCTATACAAGGACCAAAAGGCACTCAAGGTAAAGCGTTACTGAAGATGTTTGCTGTATGAGTGATAAAAGTAAGAGATTAAGACGCTGTTTATGAGGCTATGTTGGAAAGATAACGATTAACCTTAGACTTGAACAGGTTAAAATTGTAGTGGTCGGAAAAGCATTCTCTTGAGAGTCGGTTATATTCAAATAAACATCTGTGAATGTACAATGGTTAGCGTGTTGATCTCACAATCGATTGAAAGTGGATTCTGTTACTTCAAAAATATAGTCTTGCTGCATACACAAGCTGAGCACAGAGATTAACTATTAGCCAATGAAAGTTTACTATGGTGTGGTTAACGCCTATGTGCTGTAAGCGGGGGCTATGATTCGCCTCATTTCAGATGGAAGCGTTGCTCAGGACCCAGGGATTCCAACCCTGTGGTAACACCTTCCTCAACGCACTAAAGAGGTCAGTGGAATACCGATGCCAGAGCGTCAGTGGTCGCAGAGGATGGGCAAAAATAAAAATTTGTCCTTGGCCTAAATGCACAAGTATGCGTATGGCGCCCATCACCTACGTTAAAACGACCTTGTATAATATCCAGCCTTGGTGGGGAGGTCGGATAAATATAAATATACCAAGCTGAGTACACGAAACCCCTATTGACTTATAGATGCTTTCTAGACACATAAAATATTGCGAACGTTGAATTTCTATTAACTTGAATGAACGTGCGAATAGCGTAATGATTATGGACGTGGAAGTTGGATCTGTATCCAAATCCAAATCCAGGGTCACCTCACTCCTATTGGTGTGTGTGTGTGTGTGTGTGTGTGTGTGTGTGTGTGTGTGTGTGTGACGCTTTTCAGGGTGAGCAGATACTACATTCTGATCCTGAACAGAAATCCTGAGAAATGGCACTCTGATCGTAGGCAGAACGCCGGGAAGTATAGAAGCCCACATTTATACCTCCAACCTCAACCCAGAATATACCAGATTATAGTTTAGTCTAGTTCAGAATAACCCCCTGGGATATGCTTGGAGGTAGCCTACTTAAGACCTCGGGGTATAAAATAACTTAGTCTCAGCTGTACACCTCCGCAATGTCAAGTCGTAACTCAAATGTAACGTGATAACGCTAATCTACAAACTGGTAATAATGGCTGATATGAACTCCTTTAAATTCCATTCTCATCAACAACTAATATGAAAGAGTACATATCAACCATGTTTCAAAAAAGGAATTCCAGTGCTTTCTCACTCTTGTTGGAGGAATCCCTCCCTGTTTGACTACGCCTTCATGAGTGTAGCTGTATTCAACACGTTTGATTAATTATGGGTTGATGAAGCTATATCTAAACTTATTTATAAATGGAACTTTCTCTCTCCTCTCTCTCTCTCTCTCTCTCTCTCTCTCTCTCTCTCTCTGTGTGTGTATGTGTGTGTATCCGTTAACTATAGACTCCAAAACGGCTGAACCGATTTTCTTGAAAATTTACACAGTTGTACTATAAGCGTCTGTGAGTGTTCTTAGCTAGGCTTTGTATCGAGGTACTCCCGATAAATATCGATAACCGATAATCGAAAAAATCAGGTTATAGAAGGAGTGGTCCGATTTTAATCAAATTTGATACACTCATAGACAAAGACATAAGAAACGATATTCAGAAGTTTCAAGGTTGCAGTTCTTACAATAGTGCAGAAAATTTGATATCGATACCAGGAAATCAAAATTTGATTTATATCCATTCATTTTTCTTTCAGTCTACAGTTTCGCTTTAACTGGAAACAACTATTGCTTTTTAGTCTTTCTAGCCAACGTTCAAAGAGTCTGAGCTCCAGGACCATGGATTAGTTTTAAAGCTTGCATTACCCCCAAGCAGCGCCGGGCTATACTGCTAGTAACTTATAGTTAAAGGTTTTGAATTGTCCTTCTCCTAGACAGGTTGCCACCCAATACTATAGGACCCAGTCTGTCTTGATTGACCGTGTCTTCAGGTGTTTAGCGGTACTCACCATATTTAGTCAGTTGCGGGTTGGAGAGGCTATTTAATCAATAATTGGCCGTTTTTGAATCCAGAGTTATCCTTCTCATAGACTGATTGCCACTGAATACTATGAGACCCAAAATGCCCTTCATTTGATTACAGCTGGGAGAATATCGAGTTTAAATTCCTTATTTTTACTTTCACACAAATACCTTTGAGAAAGATATGAGCCCATGTCTCCTCCACCCCCAAGAAGCAATGGGTTAAATAGCAAGGCAAATTTGGATTTCTAGCCTTGATTGGCAAATAATCTAGGAGAAAAATGACTGAATTCAAAACCGTTTGGACGTAGGGTTGGTAGCCTAGTTACGATATAAACCACCAAGCAAATAGTAACGTATGCATAACATGATGGAATGAAAAAAAAATCTCTCTCTCTCTCTCTCTCTCCCTCTCTCTCTCTCTCTCCCGGTTTTTGTCGCTTAAATATTAAAAGAGAATTCGAATTTTTGAAATGATGTAGTCACTTACTAATTTTAAACCAGTATTCAGTCAGTAAGTTAAGTGCCATACGTGATACACGCTTGGGCGATCATGTCTCGAAAGAGACATGACTGATTGGGCAGAAGATTTTCCTGCAGTAAGTTGCCATTACTTTCTGCGGTAGACTGGTTGCCAACCAAGGCTATAGAATCCAATGTGTTCTGTTATTTTACCCATAGCTAGAGGGAGAAGTGATGGATTAGTACCTTTCCCCAACATTTTGATTATGTCATTTTCTTTCCAAGTTATATGTACTGTTCATTTTAGTTGTTGCTGTTGTTGAAAGTTCTCAAGTGGTGTAGTTTCTGCTATTTGCTACAGTCCTTCGTTTGTGGCTCTGTAGCGTCGATCCACGATGCTCAACGAATAACTGTCCTCCCAAAGACCTACAGGCTTCATTAGGTTGAAGCCATTTTGATTATACATCTGAGAAATTTATTCTATACAAATGACAATAGGTATTTCTCATAGATATTCTAGACATTTCTAATAAAACAAAGTAGTGTTACTTAGTGATACTATTTAAACCTATTAATTTTTTTTCCATAATTTTGAACTGGGTTATACATATATACGCTTATACAAGCAGTATGGTAGCATATGATATTTAGAGAAAGAAAATTATAGCTACATGACGAAAAATTAATGACCTCTTAATAGTTAGCCTTCGTAGACTAACTGATAAATCGTTATCATGTTAAATATATGTTATATACTACCGATGGAAAACAACGAGGAACACGCACATATAAAAATATAATCTTGGATTTTTATTCTTCGACGGTGACGGTTGTGTAGAGCAGGAAAGTAGCCGGAAAGAGTTCGCGCACACAAAGTGGCTGTTGGGAGTCGGAAGCCAGCAGGAGTCTCCCTTTTCTTCAGCCAAAATTCTAGACCTTGTATAGTCTTAAAACTTTTATGTGATTCACACGGCCACGCCTCTTCACCTACGAATTTTTACTTTTTCGGGTTGTCACTTGTTGACTTTATCTACGGCCGGATGTATCTGTCAATCATACCCGGCCGAGGTTCCATTGTCTTTCAAACTCGTTGTCACTTTTACTGACCTTATCTACGGCCGGGTGTATCTGTCAATCACATCCGCCGTTTAAGGTAATATATTTCACATGCTCTTAAAGGGAAAAGATATGAGTTCAAATCTCGCAGGAGGTTTGTTCTTTATTTTCGATCTGTGCTGCTTGGTGAGAACAAAAAGTAACAGACATATGATGAAAGATGTACTGGTTAGAAATTTATAATAATGAGCAGTGTCCGTGAAAATTTCACTATATGAATTTTCAGTTAAGTTATAATTTTTAATTTAATAATTAGATAAGCTCCTTGCAAGTTCTACGACTATAAGCTACATATGGAAATTCCACTATTGCAAACATTAAATATTTGAGCTTGACCATTTTAACAAGATATTGCAATAACAATCATAAGTATTGTGTAGAGATACTGACTAACCTATGCATCTATTTAAAAAATGGACTTATTCATCCACTATGAGCAGAACGCCTGCTCATGGAACAGTGGCAAAAAGTAGGTCGGAAAGGCTTAGCGCTTTTCCTGTCGTGTGCTTGTCGCATTAATCTACTTTATTCACAGTCCATGTTCTCGTGTGATTAAATCCTTCTTAGTCTTTTGTTTCCAGTGTTTTCCTTACAGTATTACTAACCAGTAACCATGAATGTTACACGAACCTTGTGACAAGTTTAAATGCTGTTCATTAATTAAAGTAAGAGGATACAAATTAAAAATTTGAATTTATGTTTTTCCATTTCACTGAAGCAAACGCTAAATATATGAAAGCATTATCGTCCCACTATCTTCTCTTTTATTCTTCATTTATTTTTCGTACTGAAATCAGTACGCTCAGATTGAGTGCTCCCATATATCTAGATGTGACATCCTCGTTGCTTTGTCTGCCGTATCCTACAACCTTTTAAAACACCTCATGAAAGATAAAAGAAATATTTGTGTAAAATTAATAATGGTTGACAATACTTCATCTAATAAAAATTCAAGATAATTTGACTACTAAAGCAAATACAATTAAAACGAAAGAAATATTTGTGAAAAATTAATGATTAACGATTATTGCGTGACAATGCTTCATCTTATAAAAATTCCAGATAATATGACTGCAAGTGTAAATAAAGCAAGTTAAATGAAGATAAAAGGAAGTTTAGTCAAAAATGAATAATGGCTGACAATGCTTCATCTAATTAAAATTCAAGATAATATTACGGCAAGTATTAATAAAGCAAGTAAAATGAAGATGAAATACTAGTCAAAAATTTATTAATGATTGACAATAAAAATTCAAGATAACATTATTACAACTGTAAGTAAATCAAAATAAACATGAAAGAAATGCTAGTCAAAAATTAATAATGATTGATGATGCTTTATGTAATAAAAATTCAATATAATATTGCTATAAGCATAAATATATTAAGATGAAAGAAATACCAAGAGAAATGAATAATGGCTGACAAAGCAACGCAATTAGTTTTTTCTGACTTTATTTGGTTGAAATTAATACATAGTCTAAGTGACTGGCATGCAAGCGCATTCTTTTTCGTCCGCTTGGGGCCATAGTTTGAATATCATTTATTAGTTCCGTGATGGTTTCAGGGCCATAGTCGTGTGACTAACTTCGGTGATGAGACCATTGAAAGGCCAACTAACTGGTCTAGACAAGGGATAGAATTGCTTGTATGTCCCCATAGGTAGATTCAGATTAACTGATGCACAGCCTGGTCCAAACCACCAAGCAGAACGAGAGTCAAGAGCACATCCGTATTCGTCCTTGTCCGGAGTGGCAAAAGGCTGACCGTTAAGCGCTTGTTGTTTGTCTTCAGGTGCGAAACCGTTTCCAAGACGTGGATCTGAAGGTTCGAAAGTGTCATAGTGCATTCTGTAGAGATTTTCTTCGCTGTCGATTCGAAAATGGGTGTAGGTGATAATATAGTCCCCAACTCGGATTTCCAAATCGTACTTCGCCTGAAAAAAAGTTTTATATTTAGTTAACTGTGAAATAAAATCGACATTGACATGTTTCGCTAAATAATTTTAACTCTATTTTTTAGTTCCATCAGTTCAGAAATATGTAGCTTTAACACGCTATGCTGCTTCCACTGAGTTGAATGCTCCTTATTTCCCCCGTATTCCAAATATAAGGAGAAAATTCCACTCAAAGCTTTTTCCACCAGAACTTTGTAGAACAGACTCCTGCGTGAATAATTTCCCTGAATTCTACAATCTTAACCGCTTCAGTTCAATAAACATTCGTTATCTATCTTCTATACCTTCATAATCACTTTTATTCATATCACATACATCATTCATCATTTTAGCAATAACCCTTTGTCTTGAGTGGCTCTTGAGCATTGTACTGAGTAAAATTTCGTATTAAAAATTCGTAATTTAATCAATTTTGATAATAGAAAAAATAAAGCCATAATAATTGCACAATCTTAGTACCGAATAGATTTGAAACAAAACTTCATGTTTAAAGTTCTTTTCTGCACTAAATATGATTCTTTTACCGTTGAAATGGCTAGATGCAATCGTAAGTTCTATGCTAAGAGTTTCTTCTCTTGCATTTCTGACTTGTGGAGCCTCTTGCTTTCCAGTCAAATTTGATCTTCAAAAATTTAAAAGCAATGTCAATCGTTATCATCATTATTACTGTTCTTTTATTGTTCTCTCACCTTAATTATGTTTTTTCTTCTCGTGTTATTATAAGTCCTATGCTAACAGTTTCTTCTCTCTCGCTTGTAGAACTCTCTTCCGGTTTCTTGTTTTCCAGTCAACTTTGATCTTCAAAAATTTAAATGTAATGTCAATCGTTATCTTTTATATTCTGAATTCCTGTTCTTTTATTGTTCTCTTTCCTTAGTGTATTTTTTTTCATATTCTCTCACACTCAATAACCGATTGTGTCATAGTAGCTTTATTGCCTTGCTTGGGGTGAAATGATTCAAAAAGAACATTTATCTATCTGCATATTTTTATTAAATATTTTAAAAAATTTCTCCATTTTTATATACGCATTTTTTGTTTTTACTCTTTTTCTATATATTTATGTTTTAGTCTAATTTTAAGCATTTAGTTAGAATTATGATATTTATGTGCGTTGTGGTGCAGTGGATACCGACTCAGAACGACAAATCGGGGTGCCGAGTTCGAATTCCAGTTGAATTCTTTGCATTCACTTACGCACAAATACTCTTGGGAAAGGTATTAATCCGTCTCTTCCCTCCAGTTATGGGTTAAATAGCAGGACAGATTGGGTTCTATAGCCTTGGCTGGCAACCAGTCTACCGCAGAAAGCAATGGCAACCTACTGCGGGATAATCTTCTGTCCAATCAGTCATGTCTCTTTCGAGACATGATCGCCCAAGCGTGTTTCACGTATGGCACTTAATTGATATGGCGCAAAAACAAACTCTGGAAGCTAAAGAGCGACAGATTCTATGATATGACCTGGTGACTGCTGGTTGTTTTTTTTAGTTTTTTTTTCTGTCGCAATTTAATTCCTGGGGATTCGCGCTGCTATAATTCAACAAAATGTAAACATGTGACATTAAATCTGTTAAATTACTTCTGTTCTTTTCACCTGCGCAATTTCGAAATAGTGGTGGGCAACCCACTCAAATATCTGAAAAGTACTATGAAGAAGAAAACGTTAAAAATCACAGAATTAAAGTGAGCGTTATTGATAGAACAGCGTTATTATATGAATATTTACCAGCTCCCCCATTAGAGCAAGATGTGACACAATGTTAGCGTTATTATATGTACTGCGAAATTATTTCATATAGACAAAGGGTATGTCTTCCAGCTTTGAAAATCAGCTTTCGCAGTACTGATTTTAACTTGGTTCAATCTCCGATCGCTTACATCAGTGTGAGAAAAACACAACTAGATTCAGTCAGTCTGCTAAGTGCCAGACGTGATACACGCTTTGGCGATCATGTCTCTTTTGTTTCATGACTGACAAGGTAGAAGATTTTCCTGCAGTAGGTTGCCATTTCTTTCTACAGTAGACTGGTTGCTAAGCAAGGCTAAAGAACTCAGTCTGTCCTGTTATCCAACCCATAACTATGGTGGGGCACTTCGGCGTGGTGCAATGTTTAGCTTGTCTTGTTAGATCTATGACTACTGAATGGTGAGTTCGATCCTCATTGGGTACCACATACTTTCGGTCTTTGCCACATTTAAGCTACGCTTAAAAATCATAGGGCATTTTGACTTTGTATAATCGTTAGCAAGCTTGTCTTGTTCGTACAATTACGACTTAGTAGTGATTTCGATCCTCACATATATTTGGCCTTGTGCCAGCTATAAGATGTGCTTAGAAAATCGCCATAACTGGAGTGTGAGGAAGAGATGGATTCAGACCTTTTCCCAAGGGCATTTACGTGTAAGGGAATGTAACTTCAGTCAGTTAGTTAAGTGCCATACGTGATACACGCTTGGGCGATCATTTCTCGAAAGACACATGACTGACTGAGCAGAAGATTATCCCGCAGTAGGTTGCCATTACTTTCTGCGGTAGACTGGTTGCCAGCCAAGGCTATAGAACCCAATCTGTCCTGTTATTTAACCCATAACTGGATGGAGAATTTACGGTTCAATACCTTTCCCAAGGGTATTTGCGCGTAAGTGAATGCAAGGAACTTATCTAGAATTCGAAATGTTGGGGCGCTCTCCACATTTCCACGGAAATGGACTGTTCGAATCACTATATAAAATAGTAGTGATTATACCTCGAAAAAGGAAGTCGAGTAAGGAAGTCGAGTGAGCGAGTCAGTCGGGTATTTCCGGTATTGCACCGGAATTGTTCAACTAGTCAATCTATCACGTCTCTACGACGATACTGTATACTAATTACCTTGTTCTGTATTCTACTAATCCTCACCTCTTGTAAATACTTTTCTTTCCTGTCAATATACCTACTTTTATACTATTACGTTGTTTTGTGTTATTTCACATAATTCTGTTACCCGACGTAACACGAAATTTAACTGGAACGCACATCCGAATGAGTCTCTCTGATTTCTGCCTCCGAGCCAATATTCATTACACCACAGCGGACATCCTGCAACTAACTTAGCCACACAAATAATGAATTCCTTACCTGTTTGGTGACGGCGTGCAGTACGTCGTTGCCTAACCAATAGTCACAGTCTTTGCTCCCGAACCCTGCCTGGTAATCTTGCCATCCCCTGAAGAAATCTTCACGTTCGCAGTTTTTATCGGTACGAATCTGGAAGACCATATGCCCTCCTCGTGACATCATGCAGAAGACATCTGTTGGTTTGCTCATGTTCACTGGTTGTAGCTTGTAGATCTTATCTTCACGACCACCTTGTAGGTAAATCTCTTCGCAGTCTGTAGATTAAATGAATAAGAAAATAATTAAAGAAGTTATAGTGGGTATCTTATCTATTCTTTTTCCGTTAGTTGTAGTAAGATTCCGTTCTAGCGAAGGACAATTGTATACCGTTGCAGGTTAACGGAATTTGGCCTTGTGGAAGATAGCCCACTATAAGTCATAAAATGATTTTAAATCAAGAAAGGCAAATTGAGTTGAAAATAACATTTATATATACACATTTCAATTAATGTTTTACAATTAAAGCAATACTTGAAATAAAGGTCCAACGGAGGTTAGAATGTTCATGGCAAATAATGAGCTGAAAGAGATAAAAGGCTTAGGAATGTGGGGAGCGGAGGTATGTGAAAAATGTCGTTGAAGTAGTCGCTCCTGAGGTCAGTAGGTACTTTTGAGACAGTGAAGAAGTGCTACGAGGTGAAGGGAGGCGAATGTAGTAGCCGCTCGACTTAAGTCAAGGGGATATTAATTTCATTCTTCCCTCTGGGTCTCTGCGTCAGTCTGTCTGACGATGCTTTGTGTCTCCGCTTTTATATCTGCTTTTTGGATCAAAACAGCTCGTTTGGAATTTCATACTTGTATTTTATTCTGGGCTTCCCATTGGCTGGTAAATAAAATTCGCGTAGGCTCGCGAGATGGAAATTTGATATTTGATTAATTTTTATTTTTCAACCGGAAAACCTGCGCGAATACACCTGCGCAGAGACGACTTTTGTTTATTTGCTTTCTGGTCGTTATAGAGCAAACATCCGATCCCTCGCTTTTGCTCGGTATCACCGCAAAGTTTGCTTTTACTCAAAGTTCCTCTAATGCAATGTCAAAAAGTCACCCAAGTTTACTGAGTGAGATCGTTGCATGTGAAATGTAAGTAGAAGGTTAATGCGAGTGAAATTGGGTAGACGGAAACGTTCGGAGGCTGTCAACAGTTGTGCTAGCACGGAGTAACAAGTCATCGTAACCGAGGATACCAAGGAATTAATCGCACCAGATTATGCGCTCTCTTTTAATTGTCTCAAGTTCTGCTCAGCTTGGCTACAGTCTAAACCACAGGTGAACTCTTTAGGTGGAGCAGGCGTTTTTAATCTGGTGTGGCCGCCCTGGCAGAAGGATGGGCTCAGAAACGAATATTATCCGGCCATTGATTGATAACAAGGAATCAGACAGAGAGACAATAAATCGAGTTTAGAAGAAGAAGAAGAAG
>JBBBDQ010029430.1:0-130000 GCA_037127315.1 Ascarosepion bandense
ACATGCCCCCTGATGTTTGTGCCTAAGATGAAACAGTCTGTTGTCTGTGAGTTTTGACTACAATGTTGACTTTATTATGTTAGAACATGTGCAAACTACAAGCTACTACAAAATTGTACATTTTATAGTAGTTTGTAGTTAGCACATATTCTAACGTAAAATGTAATAATCAATAATATCCATTGCTTTATTTTTATATTGAGCACTTTTAAGTTAATATTTTGAATGTTGTAATTATTTTCTTCATTTGGAGATATCTATCTATCTATATATATATATATATATATATATATATATCCGAGTGAATACAGAATGAAGAAAAATTTTTTACAATGTCCAAAACATTAATTTAAAACAGTGCTCGATATATAATATATAGAGCTGTGAATGTTTATTATAAATTATATTTTAGAACATGTACAGAATTTTGTAGTTTCAATGTTGAAACAAATGTACAATTGTAGTGGATATATAAAAAAAAAAATTCTGTACATGTTCTAAAATATAATTTATAATAAAATATATATATAGTTGTGATGGTGTGTAGTACCAACATTTTTTTTTTTTTTTTTTTTTTTTTTTTTTTTTTTTTCATGGTTTGTTGGTGGCAAGCAGGTTTTCTCATAAAGTACTTGAGATAGAGCATTAATAAAATTAATGTAAACAAGTTTAACTGATCAATATGCTGACTTTAAAGGTCTGGTGCTTTTACTATTCATCTTAGAAATCTGCAATATAATCAATCCTGACATAGCAACTTGACTTCAGTCACTTTCTCATTGATGCGATGTATTTTTGCTCTGTCTTTTCTGTAAATATTATGTTTTCTGCTTCGATGAGCTTTTTTTCCTGGTACCCCAACCACATGAATTTATCCATGCTGCTAGATTGGCAAGTAGGTCCCACCCTTTTACCATCAAAATGGTCAAATGTAACTACCACTTTTACTCCTAGCAGTTTTTTCTTTTGTACTTACCATGTGTGGAACTCCCTTCTATGTACTTGTTTTTTTTGACAGGTACAATCTCTGAAAGTTTAAGTGCAACATCAATTACCATCTTCTGTATTCTTGATACCCAACTTTATCTTCTTTCTCCGACATCCTTTGTAATTTGTTTCCTGCTTTTTTTTTTTTTCTCTCACTGTAACCTCTTGCTTGGGGTGAAATGATTATAAAAAAAAGAAAAACAATGTTATAGAGGAAAGCCCTGAAGAGGGAAGACTTCTTTCTCTCTCACAGTTTTAGTGCAAAATATTTGTCACTTAGCTGAGCAGGTTAATGCCAATATTGAAGTTTTGTGAGGACTCTGTTATGTCTTCGCTCATCAGGGCTTTTTTTTTTTTTTTTTTGACTAACACTCTATTTCCACCCCAGATTGATCACTTTACGATAAAAAAACAATCTTACCACTCGACCATAAAGGATTTAAGGTCTAAGACATGTCTGATCAATTTATGGTTTCCCCTAGTCCTAGGGGATGCAGGTTTGAATCCTGCTGGAGGATGCATATTTTCCTAACAAGATTTCTTGATTATTCAGACTGAGATATATATATATATATATATATATATTGATCATTTGCCATAAAAGGACATGACCTCTAAAAACAAAAAATATTGAATCCAATTTTATTTGAAAATCCACATGTGCTTTTGAACCATATTTTAGCATCTAGGTGTAGGGATTCCACACAATATTTTAAATAAAAATTTTGCTATAGATTTAACCAACCACTTTGTGTAGCAGTTGTGAATTTACGTATAGCAATGAAGTTTGTTTAATGATGAGAATGTCTTGGAAAAATGTCCCTAATTGGTTTTTGTCAATGAAAATATTTAGTTACATGTCCATTTTATATGGTAAAATAAAAGGATAAATATTTGGTTTAGCTAACCTATGGACACAAAAAAAGGGACCAGTTGAACATTATATTGAAAATTGAATCTGTTGAAGAATTTTTACTAACTAATAGTCTTTTTGGTCTCATTAGAACCCCCAGAAACTTTGGTCACTGTACCTAGAGTTGTCCTTGAGTTATGACAGACAGATGTTCGGAAAGTCATTTGAGGAATTATCAGATCAGTCAGAAGCGGATTAACTGAATTTTTTTTTAAATCCTTGAAATTGATGTTAATCTGTTCATTTTAGCAAAACAATTTTGTTTATTTGTTTTTGAGAATTTCACCGTATTAAAAAATTTTAATTTATTTCAAAATTTAAAAAAAATCATTTAAATTTTTGTATCATAGATTTTTTTTTTTTTTTTTTTTAAAGTCAAGCAATAATGTTTTAATGAAAGGGAAAAACTTTAAGTTAATTTTGATTGTAAAAGTGAAATAAATCAGCAGACATGACTAATAAGATGTTATCAAAAGATTGTTCTTTTTGTTATAACACCACTTAACCCCTTCGTAATGTTTTTTTTGTTTTACAAAGTAATACTTATAAATGGAATAAATGAAATGTCTTTGTTCTTCAGAATTAGGCAACAAAAATAGCAAACGCTATTTATTTTTCAGATTTAGACCATTCTTTTTAATATTTAAAATTGATTCAAACTTTATTAAACGATAAATGAGTATTTCCTTATAATTTGCATATTTTAATAATTTAGTAAATGTTTGTAATTTTATAAATAAAAAAATATTCATATTTTGTATTGGTAAATATGATTTCTAATTGTATTAATTTTAGAATATTGTAAATATAAAATTATTTTTGTAAAATAATAAAAATATAAAAACAAGCAAAATGGTAGAGAAGATGAATAAAACTAAAAATCATGAAGCGTTTTTTTTTTGTAGGAAAATTTAATCAGCAAAATGGGTTAAGGTAGTGTAATGGTTATATCAGCACTATAAGTGGAATGGTGAATATATTTAAATTTTAGCCTTATCTGTTGCATTCATTTACTTACTAATGCCCTTGGGAAAGTCGTGAACCCTTTTCTTCAACCCCAATCACTCCCAAGTATGGGTTAAATATATATTCAGACTGTAGTTCCTACAAGCAGGTTGTGTCTGTGACATAAACAAGAAAAGTAACCCTACCACCATAAATTCTGCAATGCATTGTTTGCTATAGATTGTAAACACTTGCAAGCTTCTCTCGATGACTGTTGACAGTAAACTAGCTGCCTCTTCATGCGAATCTTGGAATGCACATTGAATTCCTGATTATTCATCAGTATTATAATTATTTTTGCTTTGCAAATAGCTACCAGTATGTCTGTTTTGTTTCAGGTTTACATTTATTTATGTGCAAATACCGTAAGGAAAGGTATTAATCTGTCTATTCCCTCCAGTTATCGGTTAAATAACAGGACAGATTGGGTTCTATAGCCTTGGCTGGCAACCAGTCTACTGCAGAAACTAATGGCAATCTACTGCGGGATAATCTTCTGCCCAGTCAGTAATGTCTCTTTCGAGACATGGTCGCCCAAACGTGTATCAGTGTTTAACTGACTGAATCTCTCATTTGGCCTCTTGAGGCAATAGAAATTTACTCTATTATCTTTTCTAATAAATTATGGCAGTTCAGATGAGTAAAAAAAAAATCTAGTGAGCTGTGATTGTTCCTGACCTGAAGTGACATGGCATTTAAAAGAAAAACCTACATTGTCAATATTCCCAAGACCAAAGACATTAGAACAAACAAACATCTGCAGATAGAATTACAACTTCTGGAGAAGGGAGGATAAGTTTCATGAAGAGGTTAGATGTTAGTGGGGAAGAAAAATACCAGAATCATCAATTAAACTCAAAGCTTCATCAGAACTTGTTTGTTTACTTCAAGGTGAGAAAGGCATGTATCCAATTCTCCCTGAAATGTCTGAAATGTCATCTTTTCAGAAAGTCTAATCACTGGCATGTGTCAGTGAATGAAAGATTGGAAGAGTCAACATTTGGGAAAACTTTTTACCCTATCACTTTAGCTGACTAAGAGTAACATGAACAAGCTGTTAGTCTTATTTTTAACCTTGTCAGTCCAGTCATTTACATTTGTAAATGCATAAGCCAGTCATTAAAGCCCCATATCTGATATATATATATATCATCAATTTGATACACACCACATTGCTTGATGGCAACATAATCAAATTTAAAATCTAAACTGTTCATTTAAAATACATTTATTTGGTAAAATATTCAGTTTAAACTCAAAAGAAGTTATAAATGACTTCAAAGGGCTGCTCATTTCAACTTGTAGTCTCTTCCTGTTACCCTGGGGTTGTCACCAGACAGATATCTATTTCAATTTAATTCAGGTTGTATATGTATATTTTCTTGCTTTTGCACATGCATATTTTAATTCAATGACAGCCCTATAAATACTTCTGCAAAATTTTCAGAGAAGGTAACAAAAAAGCTAAAAAATAATTTTATTTATTACTGAGCAATTTCCGCCAAGTTCAGTAAATCTTGTATGTGTATATAGGGGTAAAAACATTTCTATTTTTTTGGGCTCAGTTTGGATTGTGTTGCTTATCGCATGGTAGAGGCTGTCCAGATTGAGTGAGGAGAGAATATATATATATATAATTGTTTCACTCCAAGCAAGGAGGGACCAGATACAGGGTGTGTTGAAGAAAGGATAAGAGGGGAAAGGAAGTACTGGTGGGAAGGTTGTTATATAAGAGGAGAACCAAAACAAAAGAATGCTACAAGAGGTGTTGGAGAAAAGACAAGATGGGAATCAAAGGTATAAAAGATAGTAATTGACATTGCACTTAAACTCTTGGAGCTATCAGGGAAGCAAGTATACTCTGTTCCTAAATTGCAACATGTCTTGTAATTTTTATGGATATTAATATTTCTTTAAGTCTAAAATGTTGAATCCTGTGGTTATTTGAAAAAAAATTAAGGTTCTTTGAATATTTAATCTTATGACTTGTCTGTAATGCAAATCTGTTTTGTGATAGTGAAGGAAAAATAGTTTGATGACATCCATTTTCAGCATTTAAAAAAAAAATAAAAATAAAATTATGGATTTTAAAATCATGAAAAAATATGGTCATCAACTCTGCCTGTAAGATTTTGTCATTGCATCATGATTCCTTGAATTTTCAGATCCTATCTGCAGGAATTGAATGACAGACATATTTTTACAAATACAATCATGTTAGCACATTTAGAGTGTTTTGAATCATTGAATTTTTAATACTAAAATTCACCCCGCACAAAGCTTGAGAAGCACTCAAGGTAGAGGGTTACTGTTAAAATGGTTATGATGAATGAGGTGTGTGATGTAACTGAAAGAGTAGATCGTAGAATGCAAAGGTTATGAGGTTAAGGTTTTGTTTGTAATATTCACTTACACACAATTACTTTTGAGAAAGGTATGAATTCTCTTATCCCCTTCGCTATTGTTAATTAATGAAATTTGTATCGTTAAGTCATTATTATATTGAAAAAGAAAAATTTCTTCAAATTTAAAATTATTTTCTGGATTAAAATAACTTGTCAAAGACTGATTTGATTTCTATGGATTTCAGTCAAAAACCTTTGGAAAAATATGAATCCATCTCATTACCTCCAGCTATAGGTTAAACAGTAGGACGTGTATCTGGAAAAATCCTTGTACTTCTCAAAAAATTGTTAATGCAATATTCACTCATAAAAAATAATTTTTATCATCCAAAATAAGTTTGTTTCAAATAACCTACAAAGGGTTGATAAGCCATAAAAAAATCAAGATGCAGGAGCTTTTGCAAGGTATCCACTTATGAAGAAAGAAAACAAGTTTTGATTCATACACCCAGGAGTGGATAATTTAATGATGAGATTTCCTTTTTTCTTTTTTATTTCTTAGTAGTTGGGAAAAGGCTGTGTTTGTAAAATACAAAAAATGATACAAAATAAAAGAGAAATAGTAAGAAAATATCTCCTGGATGGTGAATTGCAAAATTACATGAAAGCTTAGAATATAAATGCTTAATAGTTACATACTTCAGAGAGCAAAAAAAATATCTTGCAATACAATCTCCTAATAGTCAGATGTTTGTTAATTTGCTGACTTGTTTATGGGGTGCAAATTATAAGCTCGTATTTCTTAAAGCTTAAGCAAAAGAAGCAAGAAAAGGAAGGGAAATAAAAAAAAAAAAATAAATAGAATCAAAGACTTTCTGAATTCAACAGAAGTAGCAGTATGAAAAAAAAAAAAGCTATAATGTTCACAACAGGCAGGTTAGGTTTAAGACTCCTTCTATAAGTGCTATATTCTGCATTGTCTAACAGGATACTACTCTAGTGGTTTAAAGTGTTGATTTAGGAATTTGACATAGCAATTGTGAGTTGAGTCTTTGGACTCAGACAATGCAAGTAATAACTGAACAGTCAGTTAAGTGCCATATGTGATACACACTTGGGCGATCATGTCTCAAAGGAGACATGACTGACTGGGCAGAAGATTATCCCGCAGTAGGTTGCCATTACTTTCTGCAGTAGACTGGTTGCCGACCTAGGCTATAGAACCCAATCTGTCCTGTTATTTAACCCATAACTGGAAGGAATATACGGATTAATACCTTTCCCAAGGGTATTTGCGCGTAAGTGAATACAATAGATTCAACTGGAATTTGAACTCAGCTCCCTGGTTTCTCGTTCTGAGTCGATATCCACTGTACCACAATGCTCATCCTTAACTGAACAGTGCTAAAATAAAAACTGGACTAGATGACCCTAGTCTTGAAGAGATTAAAATTGTAATGATTGAGGAAGTATAGTATTCAAAGTTTTTGTTTTTATTTTTATTTTTTGCTTTATATATTATAATTTAAACATCTTGAAATTTTGACAATTTTGTGACATGATTTTAATCTTAGTCTGGAAACCGCTGATGACTGGAGTGCCCACTTGTTTAAGTGTTCTAAGAATGGTAGCATCTTTTCAAATAAATCAGAAGAACAAGAACAAATTCGTAAATTAAATAAAGTGTTCAGTTCAAAAATCCCTGAAAGTTGCCTGGATTGATAAATTAGCTTAACCATATACATAAAAACCATATGCAGACAGGCCTCTTTTTGCTTTATCACAGCTTTTCAGTGTGGCTAGATTAACCATTTGCCTCAAGCTAGGACTGAAACCTGACTGATTTGACAGCAATTGGGTACATGTGCATGTGTAGAAATAGAGGTCAACATGCAGCAATGACAGTTGGTTTCATGGTTAAATGCAATCTTCATGGCTTAAAATCTTGCAAGCACTGATGCATACAAGTTTCGTTAATCTCTTGGGTTTATGAATTTGAATTAGTATACAACCATCTAGTACCAGAAAATTCATTAGTGATTAGTATATTATATTTACCTTTTTTTTTTAATCATTTCACCTCAAGCAAGACATTCCATTGCCTCTATTGCACAGGGGGTTACATAGGGAAAAGTGATGAGAAAGAGTGGTTAGTTATAGGAATTTGGAACTTACACTAATGACTAATAGATGTCATTATAGTGAATTGATGCTAAACAATTTTGTTGAATATTTAGATCATTTACATGTGTACTATTCTTGTCGTGGACTTTTTAAATCATTTCTTCCCAAGCAAAGCAATAAAGTTTTTAAGCTGCTATCAGTCAGTTAAGTGCCATATGTGATACACGCTTGGGCGATCATGTCTCAAAAGAGACATGACTGACTGGGTAGAAGATTATCCCACAGTAGGTTGCCATTGCTTTCTGCAGTAGACTGGTTGTCGACCAAGTCTATAGAACCCAATCTGTCCTATTATTTAACCCATAACTGGAGGGAAGAGACCAATTAATACTTTTATGGATTCCGAGTGAGGAACTGCTCAAAATAATGAACAACAAAACAGGTATTTGAGATAGAAAAATAGGTTTGTTATGGATATAGGTAGCCACACACACAAACACCTACACACATATATTAAGATTGTTCTCTGCGTGGTCACAAGGAGAGGGTCACATGGGAGCCTAAAGTCCCCCTGATTCCATAAGAGCCCAAATAGGTTTGTACGCCAATGACACCACAGTTTACTCTCGCCTCCAACAAAAATCTGGTGTAGGCATCAAAGCTAACCTCGCAGCCGAGATTGAAAAAGACCTCCAATCCATATTGGACTTGGGTAAGAAATGGCTAGTAAATTTTAATGCTTCTAAAACGAAGCTACTCTCAATTAACCATCATTGACAATCTCACCTACCTCCCATTAGCATGGACCAGGCTTGCCTCCCAGAGAGTAAAACACTACGCCTCCTTGGTCTCACACTTTCAGCGGACCTCAAATGGAATGACTATATCGAATCCATTGCTAAATCTGCTGCTATGAAAGTCGGTCCTCTGTGTAGGGCCCGGAAGTTTTTTCCGTCTAAATCTATCCTGCACATTTATAAATCTACCATCCGCCCGTGCATTGAATACTGCTGCCATATCTGGTCGGGTGCCCCTGCTGTTCTCCTCGGGCTTCTTGATAAGGTTCAGAGGAGGATCTGTAATGTGATAGATACCGACTTGGCAGACTGCCTGCAGTCTCTCTCCCACCGGCGCGACGTGGCTTCCCTGTGTCTCTTCTATAAATACTTTCACGGCTTCTGCTCCGATGAACTTAGATCACTGGTGCCCCCTAAATACAAATTTGCACAAGATACTAGATTAGCAACTAGATCCCACCCTTTTACAGTGAAATCGATAAAATGCAGCCGTAACTTCTACTCCAACAGTTTGTTTCCTTGCACTTCCTGACTGTGGAATTCTCTTCCAAACGATTGCTTCCCTGACAACTACAATCTCCAGGAGTTTAAATGTAAGGTCAATAGACACCTCCTAACACACTAACCTGCTCCCATTCTATCAAGCACTCTTCCCATCTGCCTAACCCTCATCCTTGCTATCCTTACTCATCTGTCACCTTTCTCCTGACATTCCCTATGTCTAACCACTCCTTCTCTTTACCTTCCCCTATGTAGCCCCATGTGCAATAGTGGCAGTGGAATGCCTTGCTTGGGGGGAGATGATTTAAAAAAAAAAAAAAGTCAGTTTTGGGATAGCAGGTCAAGGTTGGTTGACCCAGATACTTTTAGTAACAAATGTCTAGACAGGAAATAGACAGAGACTAGACATGAGGTTGCGAAGCAGCAGGAGCTAAAGTCTGCACCCAAGTCACGTGGAAAGCAGAGATTGGAAGTCAGTTGCAGATTGGATCTTGAATGAACAAGTCACGATTGCTGAGCGCTGATAACTTATGAATGAAAAGGTAAATGCATTTGAGATAGTGGCGTAATTTGACCAATTCATCTTAAGCAACTCCGGATAAGAAATACAAGCGTATAAATTCTTATTCGTTAAAACAAGAAGACAAAACTGAATTGTTTATAAAGAAAGAAAGATAGTGATGGAGAGAAGATAAGAGAAGAAACTATAGAGTTTTACTCTGTTGCTCATACCTTCCATCTTCCATGTACCTTTGGGATGTTGGCTGTCATTGCTCTCCAAAATTTATTGACCTTTGTAGTTCTTAATAAATTCTGTCTTTTAGCTATATCTCCCAAACCTTGTTCTGCCATTCATTCACTCAAGATTGCCAGGTACACTACCGGCCATAATTATTAGGCAACCCCAGTGTTTTTTTTTGTTTTTTTTTAAAAAATGTATTTTATACTATTTTTTATTATTCATTGCCAAGTGAATAATTGTGAATGAAAATAGAATGGTTCTTTTGTTAATATTGCACAATAATATGTGTATTAAATGAATTTATAAATATTTAATAATTACCTATATTGCAGTTTCATCAATGAAAGAATGAAGAACACTTAGGGTGATTCAGGCAAGTTCATCTTTGCTTACTTGCCTTGTAAAATTCTGCAAAGTAATAATTTTACAAGGCAAGGAAACAAAATAATAACAAAAGAATCATTCTATTTACATTTGGCAATGAATACTAAAAATATTATGAAATACATCATTTCTTAAAAAAACAAACAAACTGGGGTGGTTTTATAATTGTGGCTGGTAGTGTATGTTATGGATTGCTTTCTTCTCTTCCACTTACCTTTAATCTGTCTTGTGAGTATCACATTTTCCAAGCTCTCTTTCCTTATGTACCATAGAAATTTCAACTTACTCTATAGTATGTTTTTGTTGCTATTGTCTCTAGAACTTTATTGTTGCTCTCATGTTCGGTCCATAATATTCATGGCATACTTCTGTAGAACCACATTTCTGTTGATTCAAGTCTCTTCATCCATGATGAGATTGTCTAACATTCATTGCCATATAGAACTCATATTATATAAAATGAAAAAAAAAGTTGAAACATCAATTGTAAGAAGATAAAATGCATGCTGATTGTTAGCAAAAGGAACAGCCCAACATGCAAATTAAAAATTGGTGATACCAAAGTATAACAAGTGAAATCTGAAGGCACATTGGGCGAGTGAAAGATGCTTTTCAAAAGCTAAGTATAATGAAACAGGAAATTTTTGTTAGAAAAAAATGTAAAGAGGACTGAACTGTTATCTGATATCAGTCCCCCTCTAGGACAATGAATACTGGATAATCTCTTCATGTAGGAGGATTGATATTATGTAATATTTCACTACTCTTTTTGTTTCTAATGAAATTTTCTTGTTTATAAATATTTTGCTTAGCTTTTGAAAAGCATCTTTTCTTATCCCAATGTGCCTTATGATTTTGTGTTGCACTTTTCATCCTCTGTTAAAATGCTTTTCAGGTACAGTATAACCTGGATATAAGAGAAACCTGGATATAAGAGTGATTTTCTCTGGTCCCAAATTAGAGCCTGTGGTAATGTATATAAAATAGACCAATCCCGGATATAAGAGAACTTTTATCTGGTCCCGACAACTCTTATATCAGGGTTACACTGTATCTAAATTATTGTACCTGTTTGATTTCAGTATCTCTAATATTTCTGTTCTGTAAAGGTTTTACTTTATGGTCTTAGAGTAGCTTTGCTTTGCTTTGTGTTACTTTACTCTGTTCATTCTCCTTTTATGGTCATTGAGAATTTTGTCAATTCTGCTTAACTGTACAAACCTAAGAATATTATTATCTAAACTTATTTATAAATGGAACTTTGTTTGTGTGTGCGTCCGTTACCTATAGACTCCAAAACGGCTGAACCGATTTTCTTGAATCTGTGGAGAGCCATGATCACCTATATCTTGATAAGATCACTCTACTATCTTTCCAAAAAAGTCATAGCAATTCACAGATGATAAACAAATGCAGCCACCATCAACCTTATTCAGAAGGGACTACTCCACTATTTTTCCCAAGAAGTCATGGTAATTCATAGGTAATAAAGAAACAATCTGTGCATGATCATCTATATTCTGACAAGACCACTGTTCCAAAAAAGACAACAATTTAAAGAAAAAGAAAAAATCTGTGGAGAATCATGATCTAAATCTAAGCTTATTTATAAATGGAACTTTGTCTGTGTGTGTGTGTGTGTCCGTTACTTATAGACTCCGAAATGGCTGAACCGATTTTCTTGAAAATTTACACAGTTGTAATATAAGTGTCTGCGAGTGTTCTTAGCTAGGTTTTATGTCGAGGTACACCCGATAAATATCGAAAATTGATAATCGAAAAAATCGGGTTAAAGAAGGAGTGGTCCAATTTTAATCAAATTTGATACACTCATAGACAAAGACCTAAGAAACAATATTCAGAAGTTTCAAGGTTGCAGTTCTTAGAATAGTGCAGAAAATTGATTATATATATAAATAAAAGGCAAGATGTTTGTGTGTGTGTTTGTTTATCTGTCTGTATGTCCTTTATACAAATCCACAATTTTTATCCGATTCTCACCAAACTTCACAAATATTCTTTAGGCTGAGTCTGAGCTCCAGAACCATGGATTAGTTTTAAAGCTTTCATTATACCCGAGCAACGCCGGGCTATACTGCTAGTTAAAAATATGAGAAAACCTTTCAGAAATTCCCTCTGTTCCAAAGTGAACTGGTAAGTTAGTTTTGAAAACCAGAAATCCAGAAGTGTACTTGAAATTTTTAACCTATACTGTACATTTATTTACCTTATCCAGACTGCTGTCCTCATCTTTGGTGTCATATTCATGACATTTCAGCTATTGTACTCTCCAACTTCTTCAGGTCATGGCAATTTTGAACCGAACCCTTTATTTTATTTACTGGTGTTTAATGGTTTTAATTTAATGAGTCATGCCACTCTGGATGTCTTATCTCTCTTTAACTCAACTTTTTAAGTTTTTGTTAACCATGACTGTAGCCAGGTATTGAACTCTGAACTTTTTGGGTCAAGTCACTCAAGGACATATGGCCCAGTGGATAAAAGTATTGGCTAGATTCAATGACTTGACTCAAATTTTGATGGTGTGTAAGGGGTTGTGAATATATAAAATTGAGTTACTGTTGATGCTCCTCACACATGTGGCATACACTGGGATGTATAATGTAAGTTTGGTCATCAATAAGAGAAAAAGACTGAAATGTGAATTACAAATTGGAGATATAAACATCAAGCCTGTGCAGAAGTTTAAGTATGTGAGAAGCAATTTAACATTGGATGGAAAATACGACACTGAAATCCACACACACATTAAACTAGCAAAAGGAGTAGATAGATCTATCTATCGCCCGGTTCACACTCCACTCATGTCTATTGAACAGGTTAAGAGGCTCATCCCTTGTTCCCTGTTTAGGATATGGTTTCCGGCTTTCTCTTTTCCGATCTTTTCACTATTAAATATACACCCTGCACATAAAAAAAAAAGCATTCCAAAAACTAAGCAAAGTATTAAGAAAAAATAAAATTTCTTTAGAAAAAAAGATGTCCATTCTCTTATATGGCAGTGAATGTTGGACAATTCCACTATGGAGAAGGAAAAAAAACTAGAAGCAGTGAAAATGTGGTTCTACAGAAGGATACCGAGAATTGCATAGAGTAACTAAGCAACAAGAAAGACTTAAAGAAAATAGCAATAGAAAGAACACTTACACTTAGAATCAGAAAGAGAGAGAGCTGAAATTCCTTAAACACATAATGAGGAAGAAGAGATTAGGGAACTTAACCCTTACAGGTTATATTGAGAGTAAGACAAAAAGGGCAACAAATTAACTTTATTATTACTAATTCTATGTACTATAATTGCAAATATGCTATCTAAAAGGTGGAAATAAACTAGTTAACTATTTTAAAAATAAAACAGTTATTATTATTTCATATTTACACATACAACACAATTTTGAGGAATGTCATCACTTGCTCTATCCTCAAATATGTGAGCAACCCAAATGTGGGTTTTTGACAGAAGGCTGCTGAGGATACAGTTGGCTGAACATGTGGAAAATGATAAAATTTTTGAGAAAATGGAAACAAAAAAGGAAATTAATAATGCTTAACATCAGGAAGAGATAGTTGAGGTTTCTAGGGGCACATAATGAGAAAGGAGGGCTTGGAAAATCTGATACTCACAAGACATAAAGGGCAAGAGTGACAGATGAAGACAAAGCATGACATACTTGTTGAGCTTGAGTAAATGGATAGTGGAATAAGGCTTGGGAGAAATAGGACATGATTCCTTGAAGCTTACAAGGAACAGGGACGTTGATCTCCTGAAGGGACATGGCGCATGAAGAAAGAAAGAAAATGGTAATTAAAAGAATGTTTATGCTCAGTATTTGAAAAAGACAGCTGAAATTCCCTGGATACATAACGAGGAAGAAGGGCTTGGAAAACTTAACCCTCATATGGCATACTGAGACAGCAAATAGCAAGCTGATGATCTTGAGTGAATGGATAACAAAACAGAGATGGGGTCCTTAGCAATGGGGAGAAAAACTGCGAAGATGTAGAGAGCAAATTGAAACATAACTGCTTTAGTTTCCTTTCTTTCATTATACAGTCAGTTTTAGACCCACTGAAGTTACAGAGTGTAATTGATTTTTATTTTTTCCTCAGATTAGGTCATTTGCAGTGGTGTACAACAATATGAATCTGTTTTTTGAGTGTGTGATGAATTTTGTTTGGCCTTGAAAAATATTACTTTAGTTTTCTACTTTTTCATCATGCGCTCAGTTTTACTTGCTGGAGTGACAGGGTGTAATCGATCTCTATTTTTTCCTCAGATTAGGTCATTTGCAGTGGTGTACAACAATATGAATCTGTTTTTTGAGTATGATTTGTTTGGTCTTGAAAAGTATTGAGTCATCTGTGACTGCATCAGATTTTTATCACATCCAGACGCTAACTATTGTCTTGACTGTCGATTGGTTGTCCTATGGCTGTTGTCTGCGATAGACATTACTCTAAGGAAACATACTAAAATTATAATGCCGCATGAACACACTGGCAAGCCTTATGTGGTTGAAAGATAAAAACAATGCCAAGAGATGACGTATACATGATCAGGGAGTGTGAAACATCCTAGGATGACATTTTATTTTATTTTATTTTTTTTCATTAATCTGTATGAGGATGTATGCTCTGAAGAGATTTTTTTTTTTTTTTCATATCACCCCGAGCAAGGCGATAACACCACTGACATGCAGGGGGCTACATAAGAGTGAAAAGATTGGAAAAGAGAAAACCAAAAACCACATCCTAAGCAGGGAACAAGGGATGAGCCTCTTCACCTATTCAATAGACGTGGGCGGAGTGTGAACCGGGCGATAGTTTAGTCTATCTACTTCAATTAAAGATATAGCACATAGGAGTTTTGTTAGAAGCAAATCAAATTATCATGGAATATTTGTAGTTTTTAACAATTCCCAATAATGACAATGATATCAGTATCACTAAATGATCTAGAAAATCCTAACAGTAGAAGCACAAATATAATTCCATGAAAAAAAACAAAAAAAAAACAAAAAAAAAGTGCTGAATGTAACTATTGCTATATCGGAAGGACAGAGCTGTAATTTGGAGAAAAGTGACATTCTAGCAATGGGCAAAACTGAGAGAGTCTGATAGAAAAATATGCAACAAAATAATTGTTCTTGGTGCATTTTTTTTTATTTTATTTATTTTTTTTAATTTAGTGAGTAAAGTTATTTTCCCTGGGTTGACCTCTTAAATGATATATAATTCCCACAAATCATCTGTGTACTGTGATAATGTTATACTGTCACCACCATGTTCTTTATCTTTGTAAATGAATAAACCTCACCTCCCACATTTCATTTTCATTTGTCCAGGGTGGGTGGGCACTGTTGCGAGAAAGGTCACGACCTTGACATGAGGATGTCCAGTAAAAGCATGAGGCAAAGAAGAAATATCACATCATTAGGATTGCATTTACTTAGATTTTGAAATCTTAGGAAAATATTAACCCATTTATACCCACTGTTCCCTTATTTATTTTTTTTATTTTTATTTATTTATTTATTATTTTTTTTTTAAAAGAGGCCATGGGTAGATAGCTATAATTAATTTAAAATTTCATAAAATTATAATTAATAATTTATTTCTTATCTTCTCTATTGCAATAAAGGCTGTTATGTATTTGTGTGTGTATATATATATATATATATATACATACATACATATATATATATATATATATATATATAGATATATACACACACACTAATACACATTATCCTATGTCTATGGTATGACTTGAAGTTTCATGTATTATGCAATCATCAGGTGCAGATTTCAAATATATATATATATATATATATATAGTGCAGATGACTATATATATATCCCTCCTGTCATACTCATGGAAAGAGAGGAAATAGCAAGGCATCATTGGCTCAGTTCATTAGAGAGAAAATAGTGAGGCAGTGTCAGTCCAATTTGTTCTCTTTACTACCAGATATGAAAGCCCTTACCACATCTTTGCTCTTTAACAGTGCTTTATTTTATTTTGCTGCAATAATATCGGCTATATATATATATATATATATATATATATATAAAATATCTTTATTATAATAAAGATCATTGTGTATTTACTTATATTTCCCTCCTGTTATGCTCAGGAGTTAAGATTTTTTTTTTGTCTGTTGCGGCCTGGTTAAGGGCTAGAAATAAAGACAAAGATGGAATCAAGTTAAACAAATATATTAACAAAAGAGCAGTAGTATTAACAGACAACATGAGAAGATAACCAGCGTGATCAGATGGGTCCGGCTGTCAGAGCTGCCTGCTGGAATAGACCTCTCTTGCACAAAACAAACTGCTACTTATTTATAATTTGAAAGAGTTAATTTGTGCATGGGTAAATTATCATGACGTCTTAGGTAAGGTACTCAATAGTAGGTACATCAATATAAATTTTGCCATCATTTTCAATGGCATGGGCCCACTTGGATATAATTAATACTAGATGTTTTTATTTTATTTTTTTTATTCTTTTATAAATAATACCAGGTTTTACAGTGGATGTTAATAGGTCAAAAATAAGAAAAATTGACGATAATATTTCTACTTGATCTGCAGCATTTTCATTGTAGATTTTTAAGTGTTCAGCAGAAAAAACAGATTAAATTTTTTTTCACATCTGTCTCTCTTTGTTGGCCTCCATGTCTTCTCTTGCAACCAATTACAGAAAGAGCATAGACATTAGATACTAGATATTTCTCTATTTCTTATCTTTCTATCTTCATTGGCCTCCAACCACTTCCTTGCATTAATTTCAGAAAAGCATGTCTCTTCTGTGTAATTTTTTAATTCTCTTGAATGCAAGATGCCAGGTCAGGATTGATAATATTGCAGATTCTTCTTTGTACTTTATCAAGAATTTCTAAATACATAGCAGAAGCACCAGATCAGATTTGTCAGCAATATTATATCTATATATATAGTAACCCTATGTCATAAAAAAGACGGCAAAATATTTATATCGATATGCCATCTAAAATGATGGCAAGATAGTTATTGATATGGCTACTATTGAGTATCTTACATTAATACATTAAGAAAAATAATCCCCCCCACCCAAGCATGACAGAAAGTATATATATATATATACACACACACACACAAATAGACAATGATCTTAATTAGAATAGTGTGTGTGTGTGTGTGTGAATATATATATATACACTACGTGCCAGAATTATATGCAAATAGATTTTTTTGTTCTAACTCTGATAGTTTTTAATAAAAATTAGTGAAACTTGGCACATTATATGGCAACATTAACACATGCGCAGATCTAAAATTCTAAGCTAATCTGCGCAATAGTAAACAAACAGCAGCCATTTTGGTGATTTGCAGCCTGTTTCAGTGTGCCAACTTTTTATGCAAGATGGGATGTAAAGGTGCTTTGAGTCAAGCTGAGAAGTTTAAAATTGTCAAAAGGATTCATAAGATATCTACCTTAGAAATCATCAAAGAATTGGACCGTGATCATCATACAATTAAAAAATTTGTTACTAACCCTGAACTTTGCAACGGACGTTCTGACAAAGGGAAAATTTGTAAGAAAGCACCTGTGTTGCATCAAGCCATGAGTAAGATAAAGAGAGAAGTCTGCCATAACCCTCTTGAAACTAGCAAAAAAGTTTTTGAAAACGCTGACATTCCTGATGTGCCCAAATCAACTCAATGAGGACAGTTGCAAAATGTTGAAAGCCAGAGGTCCATTAAAGGATATACACAAGAAAAAGAAGATGGAGTGGGCAAGAAATCACATGAAGGTAAATTTTCAAAATGTTTTGTTCACCGATGAGTGTCAAACAACCCTTGATGGACCTGATGGGTGGAGGAGAGGATGGTACTGTAATGAGGGTCCACGTCCCCACTGAATCAGGCATCAACAAGGAGGTGGTGGTGTAAGGTTTTTGGCTGCAATCATTAGTAATGAGCTGGTAGGACCATTCAGAGTCACAGATGGAGTGAAAATGACCGCCAAACTCTATATTGACTTCATTAAGTAACACCTTGAACCCTGGCACAAGAAGAATTTGTCATTCCGGAAAAAGATGGTATTCATGCATGATAATGCACCGTGTCATGCTGCAAGGATAACCACTGAATATTTGGAGAGTGTTTTTGCCAGACATTGAAAAATAATGCAATAGCCAGCCTCTTCTCCAGATTTAAATCCCATCAAAAATCTGTGGAGCATCTTGAAAAGGAAGATTTACTCCGGAGGAAGGCAGTACACCTTCAAAGATGACCTCTGGAATGCCGTTCTGACTGCTGCCAAAGAAATTTCATCAGATGAAATTGAAAGTTTGACATCTTCAATGGACCAAAGGCTTTTTTTCTCTTGTTAATAAAAATGCCAATTATATACAATATTAATTGTACTATGAAACCATATTGAAGATGTTTGCTCTGTATTATTGTTGTTCTCAAATTACATATTCCTAAAATAATCAATGTTTTAATTTTCCGTCACCACTTCACCATATTTGACACTTTAGCAATGATTTGCATATAAAGTTGGCATGCTGAAACAGGCTGCAAGTCACCAAAATGGCTGCCATTTGTTTACTATTGTGCAGATTAGCTTAGAATTTTAGATCTGTGCATGTGTTAGTATTGCCATATAACTAATTTTTATTAAAAACTATCGGAGTTAGAATAAAAAAAATCAATTTGCATATAATTTTGGCATGCTGTGTGTGTGTGTGTGTGTGTGTGTATATATATATATATATATATATATATGTATAAACTACTCGGCATAATTATTGCAAAAAAATTAAATAAAGCACTTTTAAAGAGCAAACACGCAGCGAGATCTTTTTTAACTGGTAGTAAAGAGAATGAACTGAGTCGATGCTACCTTGCTATTGTCTCTGTAATGAACTGAGCAGACACTGCCTCATTATTGTCTGTCTCTCTCCAGAGCATGACAGGAGGGAAAAATATATACATGTACACACAATGGTTTTTATTATAATAGATCTCTCTTTTTCTCTCTCTCTCTCTCTCTCTCTCTATATATATATATATATATATATATTAATTATAAATTATATTTTAGAACATGTACATAAATTATGTCAGTCAGTGCCATACGTGATACACGCTTGGGCGATCATGTCTCGAAAGAGACATGACTGACTGGGCAGAAGATTATCCCGCAGTAGGTTGCCATTGCTTTCTGCAGTAGACTGGTTGCCGACCAAGGAACCCAATCTGTCCTGCTATTTAACCCATAACTGGAAGGAAGAGACGGATTAATACCTTTCCCAAGGGTATTTGCGTGCAAGTGAATACAATGGATTCAACTGGAATTCGAACTCGGCTCCCCGGTTTCTCGTTCCGAGCTGATATCCACTGTACCACAACGCACATTTCAAAGCTCTATATATTATATATCGAGCACTGTTTTAAATTAATGTTTAGGACGTTGTAAATATTTTTTCTCCGTTCTACATACAATCGGATATAAGTTATTTTTTTTTTTTTTATACAGGAAGGTTCCCCCAGCACAAAGCCCAGGGGACATTCCTGGTAGCAGTTCACATTAAGAGGCAGTTTATAGGTATAGGAGGGAGTGATAACAGTTAACATGAGACTTGAACAAGTTAAGATTGTCGTAATCGGTGGAGGGGGACATCCTTTTGGGAGTCAGTTCTGCAGAGCAGTAGTTTACAGGAAGAATCTGTTCAAGTGAAACTGACTTCTCACTGAGGAAACATGGGTGCTTTGCTACAATGTCAGTAGCATGATGAGTCCTAGCTGTGAAGGTTAGACCTGGCGGAACTGAGGAATTTAATGTGCCTGAGAACTTGGCATGATAGTAGTGACAGAGCAGTGAAAGTCTTAGATGAATGGTTGACTTATAAAGATTTAAAGCAGATTGTGACAAGAAAATCTTTTGGCACAACACAGTAAACCAACTTTTCTAGCAGCAAACCAATTGATTGATTTAAAATAATCTTTCCATTTCATGTCAGCATAAAATGTTAGCCTGAGAAGGTGCAATGAGTTACTTGCTTGGATGTTAACATCAACCGTGTTTATGCAAGGTAGAAAGGAAGCAGTTTTGTTTTTAGAAGTGTTAAAAACAACAAGCCATTTCTTGCCCCAATTAACAGTGTAGGTCATTTGTGAGATCAGCTGCCAGTTTGACCTTAAAGTATAATACATGGATGAAGGGTAGAATTCTCAGATGGATTCTGGAACCAACTTTCCTAATAGTTAAAAGATCCCTGTTATAAATATTTAGTTTTTATTTTTAAAAAAAAAATTTTTTTTTTTTTCAGCATTAATCTCTATATCTACTGGATATTTTATCCATGTTCATGTGGATGTTGCACATCAAAGTGACTAACATAAGCCATCTAGTGCAAATTATTTCAGCAGTTATATATAGGTGTACAAAATAATGGCTGTACCTAGTGCCATAATAGCATAGTTTACAAAATTAGATTAAACTGTCAAAAACTTGTCTATTTTTATGTTTGTTGATTTAATATCAGTAGTACTTCATTTTGTTGCTAAAATTTTTGTTTTTTTATATAAACTCTATTAAGTTCAACAGTCAGAATTATTTAAAAATTTTAAGTGATCAACTTCATCCAACTGTTTCTGGAGGGAAATTCCATTTTTCATGATGGTAATGTACCTATTCATACTGCTAAAGTTTTAGCTGAATTGTATGAAGAACATTCCAGTGAAGAACAACATCTTATCTGGCCATCACACTCATCCAGGTCTCAACACCATTGAACATTTATGGTTCATTTTAGAAAAAACATGTATCATCGTTGAAAGAATTGGAGACTATTTTAGCTGCAGAATGGATAAAAATTCCCCTGAAAACAATACAAACTTTGTATGATTCAATCCCATGCAGAATTCAAGCTACAACCTCCAGAAATTTAAATGCAAAGTCAATACTCATCTACTAACCACTGGACTCTAGCTCTCTTTCCACCCCCGTATAACCTTCCCTTTCTCTCCACCTACGTATCTGTCATCACACCTGCTTTCTCAGCTTTCTATTGTTCCTTTCTAACTAGTTTGTACTCCTCACTCTTTTCTAATTAATCTTTTTACATTTATGTAGCCCCCTGCACATCAGTGGCATTTCCGCCTTGCTCGGGGTGAAATGATTAAAAAAAATAAAATTACTACCAAAGACAGTACTACACCATATTGAAATAAATTTGTATGAAATTTCAAGGTACTGTGTTGTGCAATGAAGATTATTTTCAAGTAATATTTTTAATTGATTGATTGAGACCTCAACTGATCAACTCAATTGTGAAGTATTGTTTTGGGAAAGATTTGCAAAATGTGCAGATATATTCAATTATTCATAATACTACCTTCGCAATCTGCAAAAAGCATTTATTGTTTGTTGTAATTTACTTCTGTCATCTGTTAGAATCAATAAATAAAAACGTCTATTTTGACTAAATTTATTTTTCTTTTCAAAACTGCACACTATTGTAAAAGGTGCTGTATCAATCAAGTGTGATCTTTTAGAATTAAGTTATTTAAAAACTATATTCTCTTAATTCTATATATCAATAAAAACAAAAACTTTTAGCGCAACGACATACTTCCTTCATAGCATGAGAACCTTTGCTGAAAATTTATTTGAATTTTTTTTTTATGTGATGTTTGAACACCCGCTTTGATATGTTACATGGTGCAGCTATGAGTGTTGCAGACAGGCCAGTGTGTAAATTAATTAAAAAATATACAGGATAACATTTCCTGCATCCTTTAGGTTTTTATTGAACTAAACTTATGTTGGTATGATTAGAGAGTACCTTGATTGCAAGGTCATCTACAGTAAATTTGCACCCTGACTCTTAGAATATTTAACCATTTCAGGCAGATCTTCTATTATCACAGTGTAGGATACCTAACCAGCCATTGAAAGAAAAAGAGTCTAAATGAAATCAGTTAGATTAAAAAAAAAAAAAAAAAAAAATCCCAGCATCCTTCATCTGCATGTACATATATTTGCACTAACAACAAATTTAGTCTAAAGTCCTAATGGATGAAACATGTCACAAAAAACATTTTCCACTTTGTCATAGATTTTTCCTGAATATTGTTCTTGATAGAGATATCTCTCTCTCTCTCTCTCTCTCTCTCTCTATATATATATATATATATATATATATATATTGTGTGTGTGTGTGTCACAAATTTGGATAGAAAATTCCTTATTCTCATTAAATAATGTATTGTGTATTTACATACAGTCCTTTCGGTCAAAAAACTATATTTGAGCTTAATCATAGCCTCAACTTGGATCCCCACTGCTTACTTTATTTTAAAAAATTTCCAGCACCCTTGCTCCTAGCTCCCCGATTTATTCATGACATGAGACCATGAAATCTTGTAAAATGTTTCTTTTTTTCAGTGTAAAAACTTTTTCTTTTTTTTTTTTAATCGTATCACCCCGAGCAAGGCGGTAACGCCACTGATGTGCAGGGGGCTACGTAATAGTGAAAAAATTGGAAAAGAGAAAGCTGGAAACCACATCCTAAACAGGAAACAAGGGATGAGCCTCTTAACCTGTTCAATAGAACTTTGATTTAAAAAAAAAAACAGATTTTGGATAGAAAATTCCTTATTCTCATTAAATAATGTATTGTGTATTTACATACAGTCCTTTCGATCAAAAAACTATATTTGAGCTTAATCATAGCCTCAACTTGGATCCCCACTGCTTACTTTATTTTAAAAAATTTCCAGCACCCTTGCTCCTAGCTCCCCGATTTATTCATGACATGAGACCATGAAATCTTGTAAAATGTTTCTTTTTTCAGTGTAAAAACTTCTATGAACTTTGATTTTTAAAAAAAAAAAAAACAGATTTAATTCATTTCCACATTCTGTCGTAAGGATCTTCCTGCTTGAGATGTTAAATAAGTCAATTATACTTTGCTTTTGGTATTTATGAATAAAAAGTGAATGAAGCATTTTTTTTTCTTTCCTGTTTCTTGAATGAAAGTGTAGGAGGGAGCCTTTCATTCCCCCCTCCATGTCTGTTTTCACAAGGAAGTGTCTCTCATGGGAGGAAATAGGAAACCGTAATCTATGGAGAGGATGGAGGTTGTTATGCGAAAATAGGTTTGAGGAAGCAGTGCAGAGAAGTTTCTTTGGCCAGACATTGAAAAAGGGAAGAATTTTTCTTTCCAATTGCAAAGATGGAAATAGCTTAATGGTTGTAGTCTTGAACTGGAGATTCAAGATTCAGGTAATCGGTTAGGACATTTCTCTCTTTTTCTTTTTATTATTTTATTTTATAATGGCCATAATTTTTTAAAATTATGGCCATCATAAAAATTAAAGCCATAAGCCTAAAAAGAATGGATTAATAGGTTCATTCATTTTCTATGGTTTGTCAGCCCTTTTTGAAGATAATAATTTTTTTTAGTATTACTAATCCATAGCTGGTTTGGAGAAGTGGATTTATACTTCATCAGAATTTGATAAACAAATTATCGTCATCGCTCGGATGGTTCCTGGTTCTTCACAAGTCTCTTTGAGTCTTCTCTTTCTGACATATCTAGTTTGGGCTCGTCTGAGTGTTCATGAGCAGGATAGTGGGGAAAGTTGTTGCTGGCCTCCCTTGCTTTGGGTACCAAAACATCACAGTCAAGGCTGGTTCGTTGCTTTGAAACAAATGGTTGGCAGCACACATTCTTCTTGCCCTGATCACTTGAGACACCTTTGAAAGATTGCCATACAGGTCTCCGTTAAACATTTAGTTGTTCCAGCTTTCACTGAGAGCATGTCATAATAGTTAGGTATAGGTACCATCTTTGTTCTCCTTTGATTTTGTCATTGTCCTTGTCTCTGAGCCATAGATGAGAATGCTTTCAACTATGGTTTTAAAGAATTGTGTTGTGGTGCAGTGGATATCGACTCGGAATGAGAAATTGGGGAGCTGAGTTCGAATTCTAGTTGTATTTAATTGCATTCACTTACACACAAATACCCTTGGGAAAGGTATTAATCCGTTTCTTCCTTCCAGTTATGGGTTAAATAACAGGACAGATTGGGTTCTATAGCCTTGGCTGGCAACCAGTCTACTGCAGAAAGCAATGGCAACCTACTGTGGGATAATCTTCTGCCCAGTCAGTCATGTCTCTTTCGAGACATGATCGCCCAAGTGTGTTTCACGTATGGCACTTAACTGACTGACTGACTTTTTAAAACAAATTATAATGTAGCTATAAAGTGAAGATTAATTTGATATTACAATCTATACATAAACTGATCCCTCACTTTGTGGTCATGCTGGTTTCAATAA
This sequence comes from Ascarosepion bandense, assembly GCA_037127315.1. Lineage (NCBI taxonomy): Eukaryota > Metazoa > Mollusca > Cephalopoda > Sepiida > Sepiidae > Ascarosepion > Ascarosepion bandense. The sequence goes on from JBBBDQ010029430.1 coordinate 24,164, forward strand.
ATTTATATTCTACAGGATGTAAATAAATCTGAAAGACATGCCTGATTAGATAAATCAGTGTTTCATTGATTTGTTTTCTATAACTTACCAACCATTTGCAGATTATTTAAATCCCAAAAATATTTTGGATTATAAGATTTGTTTTTTTTTTTTAAATTTTTTTTTTTAGGTACTGTTTTAGTGATACAAGTCTTAGTAATTAACCCATAGTTGGGGCAAGAAGTGATAGATTCATACCCAGTTGGAATTTAATGAACAAACAAGCAATTATAAATGTAGACATAATCTCTGTGTGTGTGTGAATGGGGGGGGGGTAAATATATAAAATGATCCCTCAGTTTGTGACCAGGTTAGTATTTTATACATTCATATTTCAGAGAATGTAAATAAATTTAAAAGATACACCTATATAGTTAATCAGTATTTCATTGATTCATTAATTTTCTATGATTTACCAACTATTTGCAGATTATTTAAAGCCAAAAAATATTTTGGGATTGGAAGTTTTTTTTTTGTTTTAGTGATATAAGTCAAAACAATAATTAGCCTATTGAGATTATTCTTAATTGTGTTTGTATTTCTATCCCATTTATTATTAAATATTCTACATTGTGACAATAGATCTTCCGAGAAAGGTGAATCTTGTAAGAACCTGGATGTAAGTTTACTGAGCATGATCTAGAACCCTTTCTTTGTTAAAGCATGTGGATTATAGGCTCCTGAAACGGATTACAAAAAAAAAAATAATTTTTAAAGTTAAAATTCCCAGGGTAAATTTTCGTTTTAGGGTCCGACAGCTTTTCCCCCTTCGAATTTATCCAAAATAGCATTATTTCTGTGCAAATGTATATGCTGAACTCAAATCAACAATTAGTTATTGAAGAAACCTATCTTTTTTTATATGAAAGTCCATAAAAAAAAAAAGAACTATATCTCGCACTTTTTCTCTCCCGTAACTTGCATGAAGTCATGTAATTAACTGCAGAATGACGTACTGTGTAGGCAACAAATTTCAGTCGATTTACTTCCTTTACTGAAACTTCCGGCTATTTACTTCCTGTAATGAAAGTAATAAGTGTAGAAATACAATAGTGTATTACTTTCATTACAGGAAGTAAATCACCGGAAGTTTCGGTAAAGGAAGAAAATAGACCGAAATTTGTTGTCCTATGCAGCAAGTCATTCAGCAGTTAATTACTTGACTGCATTAGAGACAAAATGTAGTTCAATTTTTTTATGGATGTTCAGATCAAAAAGGGTAGGTTTCTTCAATAACTAATTCTTGATTTGAGTTCAGCATATACATTTGCACAGAAATAATGCTATTTTGAATAAATTTGAAGAGGGGGGGGAAAGTCTTCGGGACCTAAAACGAAAATTTACCATTCTCAGTGTCTCTTGTTCGTACCATGTGTAATTGCATCAATGTAAATATAAACATTGTCTGATGAAGCATCAACATGAACATCATTTTAGTCTGCAGTCCTTTTCCACTTTGTCATGCTTTCCCTTATTTTTTATATCAGTTAAGTGCCATACATGATACATGCTTTGGGCAATCATGTCTTAAAAGAGACATGATTGACTGGGCAGAAGATTATCCTGCAGTAAGTTGCCATTGCTTTCTGTGGTAGACTGGTTGCCAGCCAAGGCTATAGAATCTAATCTGTCCTATTATTTAACCCATAACTGGAAGGAAGAGACGGATTAATACTTTTCCCAATGGTCTTTGTGTGTAAGCAAATGCAAGGAATTCAACTGGAATTCGAACTCAGCACCCCAATTTGTCATTCTGAGTCTATATTCACTGCACCACAATGCACATCCATTTTTTATTTTTTTGATGGAGGGGGGATCATTATCCTCTATACACACACACACACACACACACACATATATATATATATCAGAGTCTAACCATACTGATGACAGCGAAACAGATCTGTCTGCAGATGACTATATATAATGTAGTACACTTGGTATGTAATCCGGGTAAATTCCAAAGGAGATGAACTCGAGAGAACTCAATCTTAAATTCATTTATTTAACAGAGTAATATTTTACATAACGGATTTTTAATTATTAGTTTGGATTATGCACATTTCGAAATCCAAACTAATAATTAAAAATCCGTTATATATATATACTACTACACACACACACACACACACATATATATATATATATATATATACACACACACACACACACACAGTCGAAACAAAATGTACAATTTTGTAGTAGTTTGTACATGTTCTAACATGGTCATTAATAATAAATATATATTGAAATTTGCTGTATTTATGGGAGAAGGGTGCTCAAGACATCGAATATAGATTAGTCCAAACTGTTACATATCTACCATTTTATATATTGGGTTGATCAAAAAGTCAAGTTTATTAAATAAATTTTCTATATGATATGCTAACAACCTTTTTGGTCATCTGTCTATATCTATCCATCTCTTTTTCTCAATTATAGATAAATATCTCTAGCAGTGATTTAGAAGACTTTGTGAAGCCAAAATTGCTGGCAGTTGAATATTTATAGAAAGGTATTTCAGGCAAGCAGACATTGTAATAAAGTATTTGATATAAAATAGCATTAATAGAATTAATGTGTAAAAAAAAATCGCCACTTAGCTGATTGATGTTACCTTCAGCATCCAGACTCCAGAATTTTGTATGTAGAATTTTATGCCCACACTAGGTTTTTCCAATTTCCTGTTAATATTTCAAAAACTTTTGGACTTCTTTGTGTGGATTTTCACTCTTGCCTGTATTAGCATGTGTAAATTATCATAGGCATGTTTCATCAATTTTTTTCTTTTTTCTATATTTTTTTTCTCATGAATTTTGTTATGTGTTGAGTGATTGTTATTATTCATAGAAGTGTTGTCATTTTTTTTAATGTTTTTATGCTGAATGCTTGTATATACATGCATACGCACACCCACATTCATGCATATATTTTCTAGGTTGCTCCAGACTTAGCAGCTTTTATAGTTTTTTTTATTTAATTATCATTTCTAAGACTTTCTCTTGTTTTTTTTTAGTTTTGTTTTGAAATTTTTGTTTCTAAGTTATTTATTATGAGGTTATTTTTGAATGCAATGTTGTTTTGTGGTGGCATTTCATTGAAGTAAATTCAGATTTGTTGTGGTTATTACCACAATATAGTTGTTGTGGTTGTCGTGACTAGTGCAGTCTTTGTTGAGGAAGTAGACACTCTACAAAATGAAAGCCAACAATTACAAAAAAATTAGTTAAGAGACTAGTCACTAAGTTTTACAAAATCACCTACAACAAAACAGAAAATAACAAACAAAGAAGCTAAAGACATAACCACTAAACTAAAATTAGATAAGAATAAAACAATTACCAAAAGCAGAACCATTTATTAAACAAAAGACCATAAGGACAACTTTATAAACAAACCAACATCCAGATTACTAAATCCCGCAAAAAGCAACATTTGAAAATCAGCAAACAAATACTAGAAAAAAACAAATATGCTCAAAACTAAGAAATGTACTAAACACAAACCAATGGGGAAAATATAAAAACAGTTGGTTCAACCTTCTTCTTCTTCTTCTTCTATGTGCCCTGTCCCTTCAGGACGTAGGCGATCATGGATCTCCACGTCTCCCTATCCCTTGTGGCTCTTAGTATGTTTGCTCCTGTTGCTCCTGGCAACCCCCGTTCCGTCATCCACCTGATCAGACCCTGCAAATATGTTATCCGCTGCCTTCCTCTGTCTCTCCTTCCTTCTATCTGTCCAGTCAGTATCAGGTTCTCCAGGCTCTCCTTCCTCATTGCATGTCCCAGGAACTTCAGTTGTCTCTTCCTGATGCTCAGCATCAATTTCCTTTTTGTTGCCATTCTTTCTAACACTTCGTCGTTGCTTGTATGCTCAGTCCACGATATCTGTAGCATCCTTCTGTAGAACCACATTTCGGCCGCTTCCAGTTTTGTCCTCATTTTTGATGATATTGTCCAGCATTCACAGCCGTATTGAAGAACTGACATCACGTAGCAGTCTAGCACTCTTTTCTTCGTTTCTATTGAGATCTTCCTGTGTGTTAGTATTTTGCTCATCTTCTGGAACGCGTCCTTTGCCATGCCAATTCGCCTTCGGATCTCCGTGTCGCACTTTCCATCTCCTGTTAGAACACTTCCTAGGTACTTAAATTCTTGGACTTGTTTGATTCTGTTATCCCCCACCTGTATTTGGCATTTTGGGTTGTATCTTTTGCTGATGGCCATGCACTCAGTTTTCTTAAAGTTTATTTGTAGTCCCTTCTTGTCACTCTCCACTGCTACTTTCTGTATGAGATCTTGCAGTTTCCTTTCCGTGTCCGCAATCAGTACTGTATCATCCGCGTATCTTATGTTCAGGTTGTGGCCTCCAATAACAAATCCTGGTGTGTCATCTAGGGTCCTCAAAATATTCTCGCTATATAGGTTGAACAAATCCGGTGAAAAGACACATCCTTGTCTTATACCTTTTTCTATTTTTGTGTATCTACTGAGGTCGTTACCTGTCCGTATGCAGGCCGTTTGCTGCCAGTAGAGATTCTTGATTATTCTTATGTCTTTGCCGAAAATGTCGAGGTTGCCTAGCATTTCCATCAATTCTTTGTGTCGTATTTTGTCAAATGCTTTCGCGTAATCAATGAAGCATAGGTACAAGTCTTTCTTCATTTGTAATGCCCTTTCAGAGAGCATCCTAATCATGAATATGGCGTTCCTTGTTCCAGTGTCCTTGATGAACCCGCACTGTTCCTGCCCTATCTCTGGCCTGATTCTGCTTCTCGCTCTATTCATCAGGATTCTGACAATCGGTTTTGTAATGTGACTCATTAAGCTGATAGTTCTGTGTAGTTTGCACTCGTTTGCACCAGGTTTCTTCGGCAGCGCTATAAATATCGACTTGCATAGGTCGTCTGGTATTATTCCGCTGCTATAAATTTCGTTTATTATGTCGGTAATCCTTTCTATGCCATATTCTTCTAAGGCTGTCAGCAGCTCTATCACTATGCCATCTGGGCCAGGTGCTTTGTTTCTTTTCATTTTGGCCATTGCAGCTTCCACTTCGGATTTTAGTATTTCCGGTCCATCCATCTCCTTGTGTATTCTCGGTTGTTCTCTCTTGTCGCAAAAGAGATCCTTTATGTATTCTTCCCATCGCTGGAGTATTTCCTCTTTCTCTAATATGATTGTCCCTTCCTTGGATTTTATGCATCCTGTTGAGGAACAGGTTTTTTGTCCTGTCAGTTCTCTTATCTCTTTATGCATCTCTGCTTTGTTGTTCCTGCTCAGTCTCTCGACTTCTGCACATTTGTTGTTGAGCCATTCCTCTTTGGCTTGTCTGCATTTGTTCCTTATCTCCCTGTGAAGTTTTTTGTACTCTGCTCCGTGTCTTGGCGTTATTTTTTGTCTCCTTTGCATCATGTGGCGGATCTCTTCGGTTATCCACTCATTTTTTCTTCTGCGTCTGATTTCCTTTGGGGCTATGTTGTTCGCTGAGGTCACCATTGCTTCTTTTAGTGAATCCCATTTTGAGTGCCCTTTTCCAATTTGTTCTTCATATTTCTTTCTCACGCTGTTATTATATTCTTTCTGCAGGGTGAGATCGCCCTCTAGTGTGTCGTATTGCAGTCTTGGTGATGTGCTGGGCTTCTTCAGTCTTCGGAGTTTCACTTTTAGTTTGCAGATGACTTGGACGTGGTCACTTCCGCAGTCAGCACCTGGGTATGTTTTGCATTGGACTACTGCGTTCATGAATCTCTTGTTTATAGTTATATAATCTATTTGGTTCTTCGTGTCCCCTCCTGGGCTTCTCCATGTCCATACATTAGCAATAAAACTGTTCATTCATATAACTAGACATAAGACTTCTATCCATTCATTAATGAGCGTACATTATACAATGCACTAAATTTATCAAAACAATACATAAATATTTCTTCTGGAGACATAAATATAATTAAACACTGCCAAAAATCAATAATACTATAATTACAAAATATGGACAAAAAAGTGCAATAAAAATTGATGCAACAATGAGTAACTTTGATGGAGCAGAAATATGCAAATTCATGGGCATATTCTTCATGTGTTGTGTCCCTTCAGAACGTAGGCAATCATGGACTTCCACTTTGACCTGTCTCTTATCGCTCTCAATATTTTTCTTCTTGTATCTCTCCCAAACCCTACTCCGCCATCCATTTCCTCAGGCCTACCAAGTATGTCTTGCATTGCTTTCTCTTGTTTCTCTTTCTCTTTTTATCTTTCCTGTGAGTATTAAATTCTCTAGGCCCTCTTTCATCATTATGTGTCCCAGGAACCTCAGCTGTCACTTTCTGATGTTAAATATGAGTTCTCTTCACATTTGCATCCTCTCCAATACCTCATTGTTGCTCATGTGCTCAGTCCATAGTATCCTCAGTATTCTTCTGTAGAATCACATTTCTGCTGCCTGAAGCCTCTCCATCTTGAGGAGATTGTCCAACATTCATCACATTGCAGCCCAGCACTCTTCTCTTTGTTTCCAATGAGACACACTAACAAATATTATTAATAAAAAAGACATGTTTATACATGAGCAATGGTTACTAATCATAAGAAACTTTAAGGGCAGAACTACAAAAAAAAATAAAACCCATAATAAAAATTTTCAAAACACTAGAATTTACAATAGAAACAAAAATCAATCAAAAAATAGTAAATTTCCTCAATATAACACTCAATTTAAACAAAACCTACAAACCATACAGAAAGACAAATAACAATCCAATATACATTTACGAAAATTCCAACAACTCCTTAATGTAGTTGAGCAAGTACCCATATTTATAAACAAAATAATCTCAACAAATTCAAGTAGCCAAAAAACATTAAATGAAAAAATATATATGAATCAGCACGGAAAAATAGCAGATAAACAAACTAAAAAAATGAAAACAATTCGAACAAAACAGCAAAAAAAGAAATATAATCTGTTTCAACTGCCCCCTACAACTACACAATACAAGCAAAAATAAGAAAAATGTTTTTCAAAATAATAGACAAACAATTCCCTAAAAACAAAATCAGTTACAGCTGTATGAATAACATGAAGAAATTAATAACCAAATACAATAAAAAAAAATATTCAACAAAATTAATTACAATCACAACAAAATAGCAGAAATAAATGTAGCTGAAACAAAGAAAATCGTTCACTTAACAAAAAATTTCTGACCAATAACATATATCATAACATTAACACGGTAGAAAAAATTTACGTAGGCACCCCAGGAACAACTTTTAAAGAAAGATATGACAACCACAAAATATCATTTAAAACAGAAAAATACGCAAAAAACACAACCCTATCAAAATATGTATGGAGGTAAAAAGAAAATATATTCTCTCCACCAAAATCAAAGAACAACCCCACACAATATCAACAGCAGAAATTGAAAATTATGCTTGGAAGAAAAATAAACTTTTAAACAAGAAAAATGAAATAATGGTTAAATGTAGGCACATAAATAAATACTTTGCCATGTAAATGCTAATTAAAACAAAATACATAGAAAAATATGACAAATGTATTAAGAGCCACAAGGGACGGAAAGATGTAGAAGGCTATAATAGCCTACATCTTAAAGAGACATTGCACATAAAAGAAAGAATTGACACCAGAAGAAAGCAGGAAGTATGTTGCGAATGTTGATACATGTAAACAAAGGTTAGTGGAATTTTGTCAGTAAATGTAATTTTTGTAATATTGTATACTCAAATATATTTGAAAGATGCGAGGTAATTGTGAGAATTTCAGTTTTGTTTGTTATACAAATGATCAAACAAACAGCCCTGGTTCAAGTTCAAGTTGATTCATATTTATATTAATGTAATAGGCTCCAAATGAATCTAAAATTTAGATTTTTAATCTCGAGCTTATTGGCTAATATATTTTTTCCTAATTTAAATATTCCTTTTATGTCGCAGGTACAAATCCTACTGAATGTAACCTTTTTTTCTAACAATATAGGTAAGCTGTCAATTAGTTAGGAATTGCAGTTTTGAATCATGCCAAATTACACATTTTCTCAAATATTCAGGCTGGAAGAGGTGTATATATATTTATATATACAGATATGTACAAATATATATCTCTGTATACATATAAATAAAATATTCTTTATGTACAATTTTGTAGTAGTTACATTTACATGTTCTAATGTAAATGTTAAATAATAAATATTTATTGGTCTATTTTTATATTGGGCTCTGTTTGAAATTAATGTTTTGAATGTTGCAATTTTATTCGTCATTCTTTGACATTTGGAGATATATATATATATATATATATATATATATATATATATATTTTAATTCAGATACTTCAATCCAAGGGAAAAAAGCAGGAAGGTAAATTCCAAAAAACCGGATCCTAATTAATATTAAAAATTTATTTTAATATTAAAAAATGATACAGGAAGAGAGCTCCATGTAATAAAATATTACAGAGCAAATATATATTAAAAAAGTATTAATTCAAAGATGTTGAATGGCCATTTCGACATGAAGATCCCCACGGGGGACGACACATCACCTCAGCAACAGAAAAAACCTTTCAGAAACAGGAGAAAAATTAGTCTACTTTTCCTTTTTAAATAGATTGCAAAGAAATTAAAAAATGAATAATAAAATAAAATGAAAATAAAGGGAAAGAAAAAGAAAAAGAAAACGAAAAAGAAAAAACAAACAGATTCTGATTTTGAAGTATCAAAAAAAACAAAAAGATTCTGATTTTGAAGTATCCTCATCAGGACTTACTTTTGAACTTTAGGAGGGAATTTATAAACAAGTGCTGCCATAGGGCGGATTTTAAAATTTAACTTCTAATTTTTAATTTTTAAATTCTAAATTTTTCTATAATCTTTTTAATATTTAAAAAAAAATTTTTAATTTTAATTTTAATTTTTTTTTTTTTTTATGTGTATGTTTGTGTGTGGATGTGCATATTTGTATATATATGTATATATGTATTTATGTATGTGGGCTATATGTAATTTTGAAAAATTTTTTTTAGCTATTTAAATGCTCCTTTTCATAATATTCATTAATATGAATGTGTGTGAGTGCATATGGAATATGTATATATATATATATATATATATATATGTGCGTGTGTGTGTGTAGATGTGTGCATGTATGTGTACACATGTATATTGTGTGTATATGAATTTTTTGTATATAGGTGTGTACACACATATATATGTGTGTATGCGCATGTATATGTATATAAGTGTGTAATAAATTGAATGTATGTATGTGTATGTATATATGTATTCTTATTCGTAGAATTGTGTGTGTATATATATGTATGTATGTGTGTACTTCTATAGGTATGTATATAATAATTGTAATTAATTTTTTTTTTTTTATCTAGTGTTGTCTTTATTTAGTTTAATTTCAAATGACCTAATTTTTTTAAAAATAATTTTATTTTAAATCCTATATCTTTTTATTCCCTTTTATTAATAATTATGCCTTTTTAAGTAAAGGCCTTTTTCTAATACTTCAACGTTTTGGGGAAATTAGGTTTTTGAATTTGTCCAGCGTCTGTAATATTTAAAAAAAAATTTTTTTCTTTAGTTTCTTTCTTTTTCCCTCCCTTCCTTCTTTTATCTCTCTTACCACCTTTTTCCGTGTTGCTTAAACTTATGTCGATTTAACACGGCTGTCTGTAAATTTCAGTTACATTCCTTTTTTTTTTTTTTTTTGCGAACCCAGACAATGTCAATTTTTTTTCTTTTCTTATTTATTTGATTTTATTCTATCTTTTTCTTTTTCGTTTTCTTTTTCTTTCCCTTTATTTTTATTTTATTTTATTATTTATTTTTTAATTTCTTTGCAATCTATTTAAAAAGGAAAAGTAGACTAATTTTTCTCCTGTTTCTGAAAGGTTTTTTCTGTTGCTGAGGTGATGTGTCGTCCCCCGTGGGGATCTTCATGTCGAAATGGCCATTCAACATCTTTGAATTAATCCTTTTTTAATATATATATATATATATATATTAGAGTGGGAACCTTTTTTAACTCTCAGTTGTCATATTGATATCAAGAATTACAGCAACAAACTTTGTTTAAATGTTCTCAGATCAACCACAAATATATTTTTAAACAAACATGTTGAGTTTGAGGCCTTGTGTTAAAAATTAATGGAGACATAATGTCATCAACACTAGTGATCACTTCAAACACCTTTGTAATCTCCATTAAACTTGTCCAACTCTTTCTGAATCCTCTGCACCACCCTCAGATTGACATCAAAGCACTCTGAAAGGTTCATATTAGAGCTTCTTGCATGAATGCTAAGCAGTACAGCATGCTGTTTTCAAATTTGTGGTAGAATGAATTGCATCACAATGTTCTTTTTCTGTTAGTGTCCAACTGACCCTACTACGCTGTGCTGTTGACAAAACCCAAAACAATACACATGCACTAAATTAAAAATATAAAATGGTGATAATTTACCCATGGTACTCTGTATATCAAAAATAACTTTGTAATTTCAGGGTAAAGTTATGTTATGTACAAAGTGTCTGTAATTGAAAGCATGAAATTATAAACAAAATATGTAGATTTTGGCATTAAATTATTCAAAGAGGTTGATATACCACTAAACAAAATAACCAACCAACCTGGAACTCCTCACCAACCACTGGTCTAGAGTTTAGTTTATCTGAATGATATGGAAATTTAACCAGAGAACAAATGATTTTTTTCAATACTAGCAGTATAGCCCAGCGTTGCTCGGGTGTAATGAAAGCTTTAAAACTAATCCATGGTCTTGGAACACAGACTCAGCCTAAAGAATATTTGTGTGAAATTTGGTAAAAATCGGATAAAAATTGGATTTGTATAAAGGATATACAGGCAGATAAACAGACACACACAAACATCTTGCCTTTTATTTATATATTATCGATTTTCTGCACTATTGTAAGAACTGAAACCTTGAAACTTCTGAATATCGCTTCATAGGTCTTTGTCTATGAGTGTATCAAATTTGATTAAAATTGGACCACTTCTTCTATAACCTGATTTTTTCGATTATCGATTTTCGATATTTATCAGGGGTACCTCGACACAAAACCTAGCTTAGAACACTTGCAGATGCTTATAGTACAACTGTAAATTTTCAAGAAAATCTGTTCAGCCATTTCGGAGTCTATAGGTAATGGATACACACACACACAGAGTTTCATTTATAAATAAGTTTAGATATTTTAAAATGGTCTCTTAAAATCATCTTTTAAGATAATGAGGAAGATGGTACATTACGTGATTAACATTATTTTGATTTGATATAATGGGAAGAGAGAATTTAGGGGTCAAGTGTAAGAAAAGAGGGGTGTTTTAAGTTCCTAGAGTAAGGGTGGAGGTAAGAATTTTTCTTCATCTGCAATAAATGGAAGGGAGAGATCATAATAAAACTAGTGTGAGAAAATTATTTAAAGGATTAAGAAGTGAGAAATTCATTAAATGAATTTTGAAGTACCAGAAAATTTCCTCAAAAAATAAAATAGAAACATACTCTTCTTTTAGGCACCTAAGTGAAATGGTTAGTTTTAATAAAACGCTTATTTGTCCTCAGAGCTGCAGACATCAAGGCATCCCTCACTTTTCACTTCGAAGATGAAGGTATCTTTTATGGTGATAGTTAATCATACTGAGAGAAATCATTTTGTACGTCTGGAAATTAGAAATTAGGTCCTGCCTTGTTGTTTGGCATTAACAATAAATAGTTAGTGAAATCCTTAAATTTCACTGGCTTATAGGAGAGCGATGATGGAGGAGGCTACAATTCTTCTGTTTATTCTCCAATGTTTTCGCATGTATTAAATGCACTATGGCAGACCTAAATGTCCTGCTTTGCAGACGTTCCCAGCATTGTTAAAGAGCACAGAATCCCATGACGTCAAGGCTGACATATTTCTGTTTCTGATTGAGGAAATGTCATCTCAGGCTGAGATGCGCATACATGGGCATGTATGTCTCTGTATGTGGGTGTAGGTTAATGCCCAATATACCAACATGCGTGGAGGTAGATGTAATGTTTATGATCCATTTTGGTATGTATATAAATGCTGTCATTCGTCCATATACATACTTAAGCTAAAATGTCTGCATTCATAATGCATGCATATTCTCTGTTTAATACATATACCTACATAACATATACATATATACATATTTTTTATATTTGATATTCTATTAAAAAATAAAATATTTCTTAATGTAAGAATGCAAATGTGTGTTTTTTTATATATATATATATATATATATATATAAACTTATTTATAAATGGAACTTTGTATGTGTGTATGTCCGTTACCTATAGACTCCAAAACAGCTTAACTGATTTTCTTGAAAATTTATACAGTTCTACAATAAGTGTGTCTGCAAGTGTTCTTAGCTAGGTTTTGTGTTGAGGTATCCCCGATAAATATTGAAAATCGATAATCGAAAATATTAGGTTATAGAAGGAGTGGTTCAATTTTAATCAAATTTGATATACTCACAGACAAAGACATAACAAACGATATTCAGAAGTTTCAAGGTTGCAGTTCTTACAATTGTGCAGAAAATCGATTATATATATATATATATATATATATATATATATATATAAAAGGCAAGATGTTTGTGTGTGTGTGTCTGTTTATCTGTCTGTATGTCCTTTATACAAATCCACAATTTTTATCCGATTCTCACCAAACTTCACACAAATATTCTTTAGGCTGAGCCTGAGCTCCAGGACCATGGATTAGTTTTAAAGCTAATTTATACCCGAGTAACACCAGGCTATACTGCTAGTATATATATATATATATATATATATATATATATATATATATATAATCGATTCTTTAGTAAATAAATGATGAGTGTTCAGTGAATTTTACGTTTTTACTGAACAACCGGTACAAGTGAATTGTTTAAAGTGGCCATTTGCCTGTGTTTGGTAATGCAAACTCTGTTCATCATAGCACCATGTCTTGTAGTGGTATACTGTGTGACATATATCAGATGATGCTATTATCGCAGGCTTTTTAAATAAGAGTTTTCCATTTTCTAGCTGCATCTTGGCTGTTGACTCCTATAAGCTCATCCAGACTTTGCCAACCCTCTCTATGTTGGTTTGAATTCAGTTTGAATTCAGTCTTTTAGATTGGTTGCTAATTGAAGCTTTAGAGCTCATTCTGGCCTATTTAACCCATAGCTATGGGAGAAAAATGGATTCATACTTTTTTTTCCAAAAGTATTTGTGTGTAAGTGAATGTAATGAGCTTGTCTGGAATTTGAAATTTGCTCTTCAATTTCTGATTCATTATCCATTATATGTCCTGCACTTTTGAGTTTACAGTGTCTGGTATTCCAAAGCAGTTAGATATCTTCCTAAACTTTATTTAGTGTTATCATTAATTTTGGGAAATTAAAATATATATATTCCGGCAAAATTTTTTGTACCAAATGAAAGTTATATTGTAAGGTCTGATGAAATGAGCTAATAAGCTCATAGAAATGAACTATAGTTTATAACCACTTGAAATGATGTGTTGAGTATTCTTTTATAAATATAATTTGCTCTGGATAACATCCATTGAGCTCTCTATATAGATATAACACTTAATATTATATATTATACTGTAATAGTTGTTACAATGGTTTATAAATTCATAGTATCACTACACAAAAATTTTCGGGTTTTGAAGTTAGCCCTGTATGTGGACTGCTTCTTCTTCAGGTGATTTTTTTGAAATGAGAATTCTCCCGAAAATTTTTGTGTAGTGATACTATGAATTTATAAACCATTGTAACAACTATTACAGTATAACGCTCTACATTTGTATCGAGCACTCTTTATAAAAGTAAATGCATGAACAAAAGGTTAAAAAACCTACGAGTTCTACAACTTAGTTATAATATTATATGTTATATTAAGTTAATCTTGTTGGATTATCCTCATCGTTTACGGACTGGACATATATATATATATATATATATATATAAATGTAAACTTATCACTATACTCGTTTCAAAAAACCCTTTGAGTATATATGTGGAAGGAAAAAATGGATGTAAAAAAAGAAAGCTAAGCACGTGAACATCAGTCAAAGTACGTAGCCCAAAGGAAAAAAACCTAAGACGAGTAATCTATAACAAAAAAGCGCTCAATACGTAAGCAGAGCAGACAAAATAGATAACCTAAAGAGCCAACAAACCTACCAAGGTGTGTTGGCTCTTTAGGTTATCTATTTTTTATATATATATATATATATATATATATATATATACACACTCATGTTAATCATTTCAAACATTATTTTTGTAGATACATACAGACACATACATATTTCTAATCAAATACTGATATCCACTAAAAATAGTGTTTAAAGTGAGAAACATGGATTTATAAAGAAGAAAATCGTTTATTTCTTTACAAATATAGAGGGTGCGAAATCAGTGCCATTTTATATTTTTAATTTCACATATATGCGTTGTTTTATATTTTATCAACTGCACAATACAGTAGGGTCAGTTGAGCACCATCTGTGAGAAAAGAGCACCTTGATACAATTCACTCTGCCAGGAATTTCCAAACAGCCTACAATAACGCTTGGCATTTATGCTGGAAGCTTCAGTATGAACATTTCAGATTGTTTGGGTGTCAATTGAAGGACAGTGCAAATGGATTGGAAAAAAGTTAGAGAAGTCTAATGGTGATTACGAAGGTGTTTGGAATGATTACTAGTAATGGTGACATTATGCCTCCATTCATCTTTCTGCTGAGTCTCGGATTGAACATGGAGGCTTACATCAAGTGCCTTGGGAAAGTAGTGCTGTCTTGGGTCAAGACCCAAGGCTGGAAGACCCTATGTCTGGCAACAGGACTCTGGACCATGCCAGAGAACTCTGTCTTGGCTGTCAGACAATTTCTGTAATCAAATCACCCCTTACATCTGGTTAACTAACTCTCCAGACTGCAGCCCCCTTGATTATTACATGTGCAATTATGTTGCAATTGAGCAAGAGACCAACAAAACTCTTTGTAACACCAAACATGAACTGAAGGCAAGGATTACAGCAACATTTACCAACTTAAATAAGGAGAATGTCTAGAAGAGAAAATAAGATTCCAAACTTGTCTGGAGGTTGCGGTTGAAGCCAATTTTACTCTTGTGTATTTAAATATATTTTTTGTATAATATCAGTAAATATATCTGTTAAAATAGAATGCCTATAATCATTTTTGTGTAATTTAGACAATTTATCCATTGTCCCCTCTGTGTGTATATATATATATATATATATATATATATATATATATATAAATAAATCTAAACTTATCGCTATACTCGTTTCGAAAAACCAGTCCGAGTACATATGCAGAAGGAAAAAATGGTAATAAAAAAAGAACGAACTAAGCACTTGAACATCAGTCAAAGTACGTAGCCCAAAGAAAAAACCCGAGACGAGTAACCTCAAACAAAAAGCACTCAATACACAAGTAAAGCAAACAAAGTAAATAGCTAATCTAGAGAGTCAATGAACCTACCAAAGTTTCACCTAATCAGATCTTCAGGGAAGGTTGGATCCAACCTAGAGAGCCAACCTTCCCTGAAGATCCAATCAGGTGAAATCTTGGTAGGTTCGTTGGCTCTCTAGGTTAGCTGTTTACTATATATATAATATCAAGTGTTTTTAACTTAAGGTATGAAATAATTTCCTTCATAAAGAAAAAAAATTGTCTGATCAGCTTGAAGGATTTTGAGAGATGTCTTGCAAGATATATAGAAAATGTTGGCAATTAATTTATTTCTATTGAAACTTTTCACCTCATGTTTGTGCATATATATATATATATATATATATATATAACTTCCCTCCTCTTTCTCAACTTAGTAGACTCACACCTTCCATGTGTAGCTCATTATTCACTGTTTTACCAGTTTTTAGAAAATGTTGATGGACTCTTGATTGCTAGCAATTTCCTCAGCCTAAATTTCATTTTAATTACCTGAATTATGGAGTCAGTATGTTTTTCTAACAAAATTTGCCTATTTTTCAAAAGTGCTGAACATCAGTCCTCCTATATGGAAATCTGCTTTACAAATGACGAGACTTCAAGCAACAGAAATGTCTCAGAGGAATGATTCCTATACATACCGCCTGATGAGACATTGAAGTTTCATGTCGAAACAAATGTACCATTTGTAGTGGATATATATATATATATATATATGTAAAATTATGTACACGTTCTAAAATATAATTTATAATATATATATATCCCTCCTGTTATGCTCATGGAGAGAGAGAGAGAGAGAGACAATAGCGAGTCACCTCAGTTCATACTCTTTACTACCATTTATGAAAGCTCTTGCTGCTTGTTTGCTCCTTAACAATGCTTCATGTTTTTTTAATAATTATGTTATTGAGTAGTGAAGAATATAACTGCTCCATTATAATAAAGACTGTTGTGTATTTTTTCTTATGTCTTAATGTAAGATACAATATTAGGTACATCAATATACACTACCGGCCATAATTATTAGGCCACCTCAGTCTTTAAAAAAAATGATGCATTTCATACTACTTTTTAGTATTTATTGCCAAGTGAATAATTGTCTATAAAAATAGAATGGTTCTTTTGTTAATATTGCAGAATAATATGTGCATCAAATGAATTTATAGATATTTAATAATTACCTATATTGCAGTTTCATTAATGAAAGAATCAAGAAAATTTTGGGTGATTTGGACGAGTTCATTTTTGCTTCCTTGGATTATAAAATTTTGCAAAGTAGTAATAACAAAAGAACCATTCTATTTTCATTTGGCAATAAATACTAAAAATAGTATGAAATACATAATTTCTTTTAAAAATCTGGGGTGGCCTAATAATTATGGCTAGTAGTGTATATATGTTGCTGTCATTTTAGATGGCATATTGATATAAATGTTTTGTCATTTTTGACGGCATGGGCCTATTAATACAGAAGGTAAGACAAGATACAGCCCAGCAATTTGGAAAGAATCTGATTTAACGTAAAAAAGATCTGCTTAATGTCATAAAACCATTCTTTTTTTCTTTATATGATTAGTATCTGAAACTTTTAATTATTTTCCCCTTTTATTTAAATCACTTAATTATTTTCTTTTTGGCCACGATCTCTTTGATAGTCTTGGCTGCATTTGGTATTAACCTGTCTTTGCTTTTTTCTTGCCAGAGGCAGGCTGATCACCAGCGATATTTATCAGACAAATTAGTTTTACGTATCCATACTCATCCAGTTCCTGGCAGCAGATAAAGAGCACCATCTTTGCTTGCTCAAGGAAATTAAACCTTGGATGATATCGCTGGAGAGTGGAGTAGAGATAACAGCATGTTGGTTAATAGCTCCAATTATGTGAATCCTGGCATGTAGCCTGAAAAAAATTGAAATTGCACTCAAGTTTTCCTAAAAGTGCATTTATAAATATATCATCCTTGTCCAAGAAGTGTGAAAATTTTTTTTTTGGTTCTCATTTATTAATACAAAAACAGGATTCTCTTTTATATTTCAAGAAATGTGTTCTGCTTGAATGAAAATGGTTTTTGGATGACATCTGAAACAGTTTTAACTGTTTGAGTAATTATATTAGTAACAGTCTGTTGGTCATTTTGCTGTTATCCAAAAACAAGATAAAAAACAACGAGAGGCTGGAAGTAATGATAGCAAATGCAATAATGCAGTCGGCTCATTGTTGTGTGCCTTAATCAGCCATTTCTAAACACATATATCATGACAATTAATTACCCATTCATTCTTTAATTATTAACTGAATTCTTAATTGAATTATTTCTTTTTACATAAGTTTTGAATTTATATATTTGGATTTGCAAACAAAACTTCATTTTCAAAAGTATATAACCCATGCAAAGTTAGGCAAGATCTGTATTTGTGAACAGGAGTAGAAGTTTATCTCCTATCATTTGGTTCATATTCCTTCTTAGTCTTTTGAACAGGAGTAGAAGTTTATCCTATACTGTCTGGTTCACTCTCTTTCCTAGTCTTTTGAACAGGAGTAGAGGTTTATCCTCTATTGTCTGGTTCACACTCCTCCCTAGTCTTTTGAACAGTAGAGGTTTATTCCTTCTTTCCTGTTTAAGATAGGGTTTCCAGATCCTTCTAAAGTTTACTTCAACTCTATACATCTTAAACCTCTAAACTCTGAAATTTTATTAACTATTTATTTTTAATTTATTTTTTTTTTTCAGGAGTGGATAGATCCGCCCATAGTTCAGTTCACAACCGTCCCCAATCTTTTGAACATACATAGATGTTTATCCTTTGTTTCCTGTATAGGATTGGCTTCTTTTTGAAGTCTTCCTATTCTCTTTCACTCCCAGTAGCCTCTTGCATTTTAGTGGCATTATCACCTTGTTTGGGGGAATTGATTTTAAAAAGTTTAGACAACAAAATATCTCCACTTGAACTCTGAAATTTTTACTATTTTTTTTTTCCTTGATAGAAGTAGATAAGTTTGTCTATCAGTCCGTTCACCCGTCCCCATTCTTTTAAACAAGAGTAGAAGTTTATCCTTTGTTTTGCTGTATAGTATTTAATTACTAGTTCTTTTGAAGTCATATTCTCTTTCACAACCAACAACCTCTTGCATCTTAGTGGCATTATCGCAAATGAAGAAAAATGGTTAGGCAGCAAAATGCATATTCTCTTCTACATTATATTAAAAAAAAAACAGATGTCATCAAAAAGTCAAATTAACAGGTACATAGCATTTTAAAACACTTTTAATGTTGGTCAGAGTCTGTGGGCTATTTTTCTATTAGCAAAAAAAAAAAAAAGAAAACAATAAAAAGCAGCAATAATAGCAACAAATACAATAAACGGTTCATCTCATGGTTGTGTGTTCCAAGCAGACATTTCTGAACAGGTTGCCATGAAACTCTAGTTTGGTTAATTTTTTTTTTTTTTTTTTAATAAATTATTCATTGAGTTTTTATGTAAAATTTGAATTGTATGTTTGGCTTGGTTAACAAAAGTTAGGTATTGTGGGGCATGGGGGTGGGGGAGAACCTTATTTGTAAAAAGTGTATCTATCACTCCTGTAAAAATTTAGAAATTTCTAGTTTGATTGTTGGTCAGAAAACTTTTTTTTTTTTTTTTGAAAAATGAAGAAAAAGATATGACAAAAATTAATTAAAATACAAAATATTTTGAGTGACTTGAGTAATGGGTTAAAATCTGTTGGTCATTTTTCTGTTATCAAAAAAAAGACAAATATTTTAAATCAATTTTTATGTTGGTCAGAGTCTGTGGGCTATTTATTTATTTATTTTTAAATAAATTGTTCATTGAGTTTTTATGTAAAATTTGAATTGTATATTTGGCTTGGTTAACAAAAGCTAGGTATTGCGGGGGTGGGGGAGAACCTTATTTGTAAAAAGTGTTTCTATCATTCCTGTAAAAATTTAGAAATTTCTAGTTTGATTGTTGGTTAGAAACCTTTTTTTATTTTTTTATTTTTTTTAAATGAAGAAAAACATATGTGAAAAATTAATTCAAATACAAAATATTTTGAGTGACTTGAGTAATGGGTTAAAATCTGTTGGTCATTTTTCTGTTATCAAAAAAAGACAAATATTTTAAATCAATTTTTATGTTGGTCAGAGTCTGTGGGCTATTTATTTATTTATTTATTTTTAAATAAATTGTTCATTGAGTTTTTATGTAAAATCTGAATTGTATATTTGGCTTGGTTAACAAAAGCTAGGTATTGCGGGGATGGGGGTGGGGGAGAACCTTATTTGTAAAAAGTGTTTCTATCATTCCTGTAAAAATTTAGAAATTTCTAGTTTGTTGGTTAGAAAACTTTTTTTTTTTTTTTTTTTTAAATGAAGAAAAACATAATATGAGAAAAATTAATTCAAATACAAAATATTTTGAGTGACTTGAGTAATGAGTTAAAATCTGTTGGTCATGTTTCTGTTATCAAAAAAAAATACAAATATTTATGCTTATGGTTGTGTGTTTAATGTGAATTTTTTCAAATTGGTTTCTTAACAGTTAATTCATTCTGTCTTTGTTACCTGAATTTTTCAATTATTTTATATATTTTGAATTGTGTATTTCTTTTGGTTAACAAACTTAAGGTGTTGCAAGAAAATATTAGTTTTTAAAAATGTGTTGACAAAAGAAAAAAGCTGCAATTTAATCTGTTGCTGAGATAACAAAAATTTATATTCTTTTTCATTGGAAACAGAAGAAATAACATCACAAAAATGAACTTAAAAAATAGAAAATATTTTGAATAATTTTTGTATTTATATTTCTCTTGTACTATTTTGTTACTGTTGTCAAAAAACAAAAGCAGCATTAAATGCAATAAAACTTGCAGTTGATTGCATGTCTAGAGCAGATATTTTCAAATTGGTGTGTTTCAACATTTTAGTTTAGTTACTCATTCGACCTTGAATTATTTCAATTTAATTTTTTATTGAATTGTTTTTTTTTTTTAAATATATAATTTGTCATGTGTATTTTGCTTGGCTAAGTCAGTCAGTTAAGTACCATACATGATACATGCTTGGGTGATCATGTCACAAAAGAGACATGACTGACTGGGCAGAAGATTTTCCTGCAGTTGGTTGTCATTACTTTCTGGAGTAGACTGGTTACTAATCAAGGCTATAGAACCCAACCCAATCTGTCCTGGAGGGAGAAACAACAGATTAATACTTTTCCCAATGGTATTTGTGTTTAATCTATCAGAATTTATAGGCTGAAGAGTTATTATTTAGCAGGGTCAAAAGTTTGGTATTGGGACTATTTTTTAATGAATGGTATATATGAAAGCCACAAATACACTACGTGCCAGAATTATATGCAAATAGATTTTTTTGTTCTAACTCTGATAGTTTTTAATAAAAATTAGTGAAACTTGGCACATTATATGACAACTCTAACACATGAACAGATCTAAAATTCTAAGCTAATCTGCGCAATAGTAAACAAACGGCAGCCATTTTGGTGATGAGGGTCCACATCCCCACTGAATCAGGCATCAACAAGGAGGTGGTGGTGTGAGGTTTTTGGCTGCAATCATTAGTAATGAGCTGGTAGGACCATTCAGAGTCACAGATGGAGTGAAAATGACCGCCAAACTCTACATTGACTTCATTAAGTAACACCTTGAACCCTGGCACAAGAAGAATTTGTCATTCCGGAAAAAGATGGTATTCATGCATGATAATGCACCGTGTCATGCTGCAAGGATAACCACTGAATATTTGGAGAGTGTTTTTGCCAGACATTGGAAAATAATGCAATAGCCAGCCTCTTCTCCAGATTTAAATCCCATCAAAAATCTGTGGAGCATCTTGAAAAGGAAGATTTACTCCGGAGGAAGGTAGTACACCTTCAAAGATGACCTCTGGAATGCCGTTCTGACTGCTGCCAAAGAAATTTCATCAGATGAAATTGAAAGTTTGACATCTTCAATGGACCAAAGGCTTTTTTTCTCTTGTTAATAAAAATGCCAATTATATACAATATTAATTGTACTATGAAACCATATTGAAGATGTTTGCTCTGTATTATTGTTGTTCTCAAATTACATATTCCTAAAATAATCAATGTTTTAATTTTCCGTCACCACTTCACCATATTTGACACTTTAGCAATGATTTGCATATAAAGTTGGCACGCTGAAACAGGCTGCAAGTCACCAAAATGGCTGCTGTTTGTTTACTATTGCGCAGATTAGCTTAGAATTTTAGATCTGCGCATGTGTTAGTGTTGTCGTATAATGTGCCAAGTTTCACTAATTTTTATTAAAAACTATCGGACTTAGAACAAAAAAATCTATTTGCATATAATTCTGGCACGCAGTGTTTAAAACTAATAAATATGAAAATATAAATTCAGAGCTGGTAAAGGAAGAGTATAATGTAATTATTAGAGCAGTGGAAATTGGGGCAAAGGATTTTGTTGCAGGCACTCTGTACCAATTTCTGGACCAAATTGGAATCAAAGGGCATAATAGGATCAACAGTATAAAACACCGAATAAAAGTAGAATGTGCATTGTGGGGCAGTTGATATCGGCCCGGAACAAGAAATCAGGGAGCCAAGTTTAAATTCCAGTTAAATTCCTTGCATTCACTTGTGTGCAAGTACCCTTGGGAAAAGTATTAATCTGTTTCTTCCCTCCAGTTATGTTAAATAAGAGGACAGATTAGGTTCTATAGCTTTGACTGGCAGTCAGTTTACCACAGAATGTAATGGCAATCTACTGCGAGAAAATCTTCTGCCCAGTCAGTCATGTCTCTTTAGAGACATGATCACCCAAGCGTGTATCACATAACGCACTTAACTGACTGAATAAAAGTAATTGAAAATAGTTTTGTGTGGATATGGAAAAAAATATTCCGTGGAGCGTTTCAGCGAACATGACGGTATGACACGATTGATCGAGAATGTGTAATGACGTTCACGTTGCATTCTCGGAATGCAGGATTTGCTGTTCTTTATTTTTTTTTTTTTTTTTTCGTTAATCTAATGTTGTCATTAGACATTTGAACTAGTATATCTACAACACACTAGTATATCATTATAATGAGGCTTCACATCAGTGAGGGAGGCCAGTGTGCAAGTGAAACCATTGTGAGGAAGGCCCTGAAATGGTGCATATTTTCTCCTGATGATCCCCAAATTAATTTAAATATAAATTCGAGAGGAACACATTAAAAGAAATTCAATGAAAATATATGCCGTAGAGAGACTCGGTGAAAATGTCATTGGCATGAGGAGCATTACACGTTCAGTTTACTTTCCAGTAATTTCCTTCTACAATTTTTTTTTTAACTGGACTAGAATTATTGACTCAGGAATAGCAATAGCTTACAAGAGTCCTCTTATAGCATTTTGTGGCTTGAGCGAAGAAAGCATTGCATATATAGGCTGATGGAAAAAAAAAGTACATTAAGGTTTAGATCAGTTTGAATTGTACTGAATTAATTCTTCCACTCTTCTCTTCAGACTAGTTTTCCTCACTTCCTCTTCTTAATTAGTTAAAAGTTAGAGATGATTGAAAGCGGTTACTAGTTTTTCAAGCAATGAAGATGTACATTTCACTTTGAGGTTTGTATTTTGGTGCTTAAAAATTACAAAATAATACAAACCTGAAAGTGAAGTATGTTTCCTCATAGTGCTAGGATGTGCATTGTGGTGCAGTGGATATTGACTCAGAACAACAAATCGGGGATCCGATTTGAATCCAGTTGAATTCCTCACATTCACTTACACACAAATACCCTTGGGAAAGGTATTAATCCATCTCTTCCCTCCAGTTATGGGTTAAATAATAGGATAGATTGGGTTCTATAGCCTTGGCTGGCAATCAATTTACTGCAGAAAGCAATGGCAACCTACTGTGAGATAATCTTCTGCCCAGTCAGTCATGTCTTTTTCGAGACATGATCGCCCAAAGTGTGTATCACATATGACACTTAACTGACTCATAGTGCTATGTCTAATATAAAAAGCTCAGTTTGTGTGTGTCTGCTTGAAAACTTGATAATTCATCATAGATTGATGTATGTAGCATAGTGGTTATTCGGACAGCAAGTAGTATTGGTGTACCAAGTTCAAATTTCAGCTCAGGTTATTGTTTTTTGCATGAATATCCTTGGAAAGATATACAACTATCTCTTCTTGATATTCATTATTTTTGTTATTATTTGAAAATTTGGCCAGTATGTTCTCACGGCTTCCTTAGATTGTATAATTCATTTGTATGGTGATATTTTTTTTCTTTTTTTTCACTGCTTGGAAATGGTTTCAGTTTTGAAGACAAGAAATTAGCATAAAATAAAAAGCAGAATCCATTTTTTTTTTTTTTTAATCATTTCACCCCAAGCAAGGTGGTACTGCCACTGATGTGCATACTGATCAGACTGATTTGCTGATGGGTCAAGGTGCAGGAGGATTGATTTCATACCTTTTCCAACATGTTTGTTTGAATGTTAGTGATGATTAGAATAAGATATGCTTGTACAGCATCATTCTCACTTTGTCTTTTATCACTACATTTCTTGTTTACACCTGACTGAGATGACTATTGATGGTACATTTTTTTTTTTAATCATTTCACCCCAAGCAAGGCATTTCACTGCCACTGTTGCACAGGAGGTTACATTGGGGAACAACTATGATTAAGATTTAATATGACTATGTTGTATCTGGTCTGGTACTCCTGCTATTTATGTAGAGATTTTCAATAAAATCCAAAAAATCTGCAATATTATTGGCCCTGACTTGGCATCTTTGATTCAGTCACTTTCTCACTAATGTCATGTAGATTCTATGTGTCATTGTTCTTATGAAAATCCCACTATCCATGGTACCTAGATTATGAATTTAAGCACGCTACTAGTTTAGCTACAAGGTCTCCTCAATTTAGGCTTGAATTGGCTAGATTCAACCTGACTATAAATTCTATTCTAACAGTTTCTTCTATCACACTTCCCACTTATGGAATTCTCTTCCAGCTCCATGCTTTCCAGTTAACTTTTATCTTCAAAAAGTTGTCTTTTTGATTCCCTTTTATTGTTCTCCTTCTCCTTTTTTTTTTTTTTTTTTTTTTTTAAAGTTTTTCATACTCAGCAACTTCCTTGTGTCTTAGTGGCTTGACTCTCTTGTTTGGTAAGGCATGATTAAAGTATTTAATTCCTGCCATGTTTTACTAGCTACTGGCCATAAAAGTAAAGAATTCTTTAAAAATTCTATTTAAAATTTTTTTTACTTCTTTTTAGAAACTAAGATTACATTTTTCACACTTTCTTCAAATGTAAATACGCTGCAATTTATTTTATTTATTTTATTTTTTTTTTTGCTAACTTACAGCTGAACTTTGACATGGCGAATATAAGGTTTCTCTATCCAAACATGATGAAATAAATCTTTATTGATAGCAATATTGCTTGTATATAGCAATTTCTAAAATTTGATTTAAAAATAACATGGATAGAATTCTTATTAAAATATGTCTTTAAAAATTGCTATGCAAATGAAATATTACTGCTTATGCTGCTAACACCATTTTTTTTTTTAGTATAATATATATATATATATATATATATATAACTTAGCCCCAGTGTATTAAGAATGACATATTTTTTTCTGATTGCGTGATTGTATTTTGTGTATATATCTAAACTTATTTATAAATGAAACTTTGTGTGTGTATCCTTTACCTATAGACTCTGAAACAGCTATACCAATTTTCTTGAAAATTTACACAGTTGTACTATAAGCGTCTGCGAGTGTTCTTGGCTAGGTTTTGTGTCAAGGTACCCCCAATAAATATCGATAATCGAAAAAATCGGGTTATAGAAGGAGTGGTCTGATTTTAATCAAATTTTGATACACTCATAGACAAAGACATAAGAAATGATATTCAGAAGTTTCAAGGTTGCAGTTCTTACAATAGTGCAGAAAATTGATTTTATATATATATATATATATATATATATATATAAAAGGCAAGATGTTTGTGTGTGTCTGTTTGTATGTCCTTTATACAAATCCACAATTTTTATCCGATTCTCACCAAACTTCACACAAATATTCTTTAGGCTGAGTCTGAGCTCCAGGACCATGGATTCGTTTTAAAGCTTTCATTACACCCGAGCAGCACCAGGCTATACTGCTAGTATGTATGTATGTGTGTGTATGTGATATATATATATATATATATATATCACATACACACACACACATACATACTATATATATATATATATATATACACACACACACACACACACACATCTTTATTATAATAGAAAATTGAATGTTTTGTTTAAAGTGTAGATTTATTATTATTATTATTGTTAATATTATCTTTTGTATAATACATTAAGTGTCCATAATGGTATTTGTATCACTACACTTGTTTTGAGTTTAAAGTCAATACTTTTGAGGTGAATAAATTAGTGATTTTACATATCGAGATCCATTTGTCTTTCTGACTGCCAAAAACACCATGTATATATAGATAAGAGGTCAGTGAACAGGTTAGAAAGTTCATATGTGTGTGTTTGTTTACTGGCTATTTTCATGCTGGCTTGTTAAATTCTTCTCACTTTTCATTGACCAGAAAATTTTTTTACACTGACTCGCAAAATTTGCTTTTGTCCATTTTTCTTTAAAATTATTTTTAGCAATTTCGATTAAATTTTGTGGATGTGCAATTCTACTTTTTAGTGATAAGAAATAAGATTGGTCATCAAGTTTTATTAGTTGTTTTTTGTTCAATCCAAATCCAGAATTACTATTTTTTGCAATGGCTTGCAAATTTTTTTTTTTTTAATTTAAAGAGTTTGAATTGTTTGTGTTAGTTTTTCATAGTGTTTTGTTAAGGGTAGGCTTGTATACACTTTCTCTTATATATATATATATATATTTCATGAAAAATGAGACAAGGTATGATGATTAAGTTTTTTTATTTAATTTTTTATGGGATCTTATTTTTTTTCATATGAGGACAAAAATTATATAAAAATTTTGTCCAAATGTTTTGTTTATCATAGTACTTTCAGCTATACTTTCATTTTTGAGGATGACTGTTATTTTATGTGTATATAATGTTATGTCTGTAGAGTAGTATGTATGTGTTATATACCAAATGTTTTAGTGTGTTCATAGTTGAGTGTTTTTTTTATCAATAATGCTTTTATTACTTAGTCTTTTTTTTGCATGTGGATGATATTGAATGCTTTTACTCATAAGTATAGCATACCTTAAAGCTATATTCTTATGATTTTATAAATATATTTTATATTTATATAAGCTATATTTTTATGATTGTGTGTGTGTTCATAAAGTTCATGTGCACTTTAAAAAATTTATAACCTTATTTGTGATAGAAATAATTTGTAAAAACTATTAGAAAGAAGTAAATCTATATTCTGAAGTTTTTATTAAAATTTTATTTAAGTTTCTACATGTCCTCCATCATTAACAATACAAAGGGTATGTTGATTTTACAGTTCATATTTTTTATTTATCTAAAAATTGTTGCAAATTTTGTGGTAAAGAATTATTTAATAACTAGGTACATTAAACTTTATAACATTTTTTACAGATTATTTCCATCACAAATACAAATAGTTATAAATTTTTTAAAGTGCAAACGGTCTTTATGGACACCCTGTATATATATATATATATTCAGGGTGGCAATAAAATTACTATATAGTTACTCATAATAAAAGATTTGACCCCAATGGATTTTGCAATATGGGGAATTAGCAAAGATTCCGTTTTTGCGAAAAACAGAAATATCAATGAACTCAAGCAATTTATTTGAGATGCATTTGCAGACTTGAGCTGTCAGAACCATTTGTGCCTTAACATTTTGTTTGAAATGTTCTCATATTGTAGGAAATGCATTAAAGCAAGTGGCTTAGAGTTCGAACAGTATCAGTAATTAATTTACTAATGTTTGCCATACATAGCATTTTATTTTCATTAACCAGAACCATTTTAATAATAAATTTCTGGAGTGTTGATTAATTTGTATTAATTGACATCCTATGTGTGTGTGTGTATATATATATATATATATATATATATATATATATATATATATATGAAAAAATTAGGCAGACATGTTATTTCATGGTAAATCGAAAGTATAGGCCTATTTCAGGTGAACCATCATCAGCTTCTGTTTTTATTGTACAGAAGATTTTACAGGATACTCTTTTGGATTCTTCTATATCTACACCGCATGCTTATATAAAATTTTAAAAACAGTTTCCACTTTGGTTATAATGCGTGACTCTTCAGAAATGAATTGAGTTCTCTCGGTGACTGGCGTCTGTATACACTGCTTACATACAAGACGTTAAAATTTCCCTTCTCTGACCCCATGCGCCGATGGCTTAGGGTGTAGAGACTCCAACTGACACCAAATCGGTCGAGTTTCGATCCCGGCCAGAAACAAGTGGATATGTCTACCCACACTGATGAGCTGTGATACAGTGAAACGGGCTTGTATGTGGATGACTAATATATATATATATATATATATATATATATATATATATATATATATATAGCATGCTCTTTCTTAAAATCTTTTTTTTTCACTTCAGCTGAATTATGGTGACTTTACCTTTGCTCTTTCACTCTAATTTGTTGCTTATTTGCAAGTTTGTTTACCATGCCAGTGTTTTTAAATCATAATAATATATGGCTGATCTCAAAAAATTATTTGTTAGTGTGTTAGCTGTTTTGTCTCTCTGATGCAACATTGAGACACAGACACACTTAAAAGATTTACATCAGTTTCATACATGTGAATAAGTTATGCATAAAAAAATTATAAATTCTGCTTAATGTGTTTCGATTTTTTTTAATATAATTAGTTCAATTTTTGCTGAGCTCTTTAAAAATGTTGGTTTGTTGAGACTTTGTTCAGAAGAGAAAATTCAGCTCTTTGGAACAAGAAATCAGAGAGCTGGGTTGGAAGCCCAGTTGAGTTTTGTTACATTCACTTGTGGGCAAATACCCTTGTAAAAAGTTTAAATCCAAATGAATCCAATACAGACTGGGTCCTATAACCTTAGTTGGAAACCAGTCTAATAGAAAGAAAACTCTAAATTTTAAATTCAGACCAATCTGGAAAAGGTTGGGCTATCTTGCCCAAACCACACTATGAAAATATAAAAAATACACCATTAAAAAATATAAAAATACACTAGAAAAAAACAAAAAACAAAACAGCAATATATTGCTTTTTTTTTTCTTGTGGGGGTGGGGAGAAACAAAGCTCTCAAGAAAACTATATTTTGGCATTAATATCCCTTGTTTCCTGTTTAGGATGTGGTTTCTGGTTTACTCTTTTTCAACCTTCTCGTTTTTTTTTTAATTTTTTTTTTCAATTGGAGTAGATAGACTAAACTATCACCCGGTTCACACTCCACCCTCGTCTATTGAACAGGTGAAGAGGCTCATTCCTTGTTCCCTGTTTAGGATGTGGTTTCTGGCTTTCTCTTTTCCAATCTTTTCACTCATGTAGCCCCCTGCACATCAGTGGCATTACCGCCTTGCTCAGGGTGATATGATTAAAAAAAAAAAAAATTAAATACCCATAAGGTTTGGATATGCCATGAAACAAACCAAACAAACAACTGCTGTTATGATTACAATTTGTGTGGTGCTCATATGACCCTAACAGGTTACTGGAATCATGATTGTGATGATTACTTATATGAATCATGTCAAACTATTGTGTGCATTATGTGTGGATAAGGCCTTATAAAGCTTAGTTTTCATACAAGGTCATAAGTACAGAGTACCCAAGAAAGAACTATTGATTCTGCAGTTATGGTCAGCCAGACAAGCTTGAGATACCTGCAGATATTTTGTGGAAAACAATCTGAAAATGGCACTAACAAAGTTAACTCTGAAAATGAATTCTAGGAATCACATATTCAATTTTTAGAATCATAGTCTTTCTGAAATTAACTGCAATAATAATAAATTACATTTGTAAAAAATGAAATGACAGTTAAAAAAACAAAAATAATTCTTTGCATTTGTAAATTTGTTTAAAAAAATCCAGTGTAAATTAAATAGTTAAAAAAATCCAGTGTAAATTAAATAGTTAAAAAAATCCAGTGTAAATTAAATAGTTAAAAAAATCCAGTGTAAATTAAATAGTTAAAAAAAAAGATATAATACAAACAAACGTGATTATACCATGTCTTCAGAAAGCTGAAAATTATGACAGTGAATTAAAACCTGAATTTTTAATCTATCAAGGCTGATGTGAGTAAACAGTGAAATACTAATAAAAATTTATTGCATTATCTTGAAAATAACTTCCCTTATGTGCAAATATCTTTGGGAAATAAATAAATCCATTTCTTGTCTCAGCTATGGGTTAAATAGGGCATGTATCTGGAAAATCATTGTTTTTTCTTCAATTAGCTTTTAAATAGAACTTCTTTTTTTCTTTTAATACCATGTCTCTTAAGTTTGGTACCCTTGGCAAAGGAATTAATCTATCTTTTCTCCTCCAGATAGGGGTTTAATAGGATTTATTTTTGAAAAAGAAACGTTGTTACTCTCAAAAAAATTGTTAATGCAATGTTCATTTCCTCCCCATAAAAAAAAAAGGAAAGAAGAATTACTGTATATTACGTATATGATAATATATTATAATATTATAGTATATTATAATATATGTGTAAAGTGAGTTTTATGATCATTTTTTTATGTAAAAATAGGGGATTGCACTATACACGGTTTTTAGAAGAGATTAAAATTCATTTCTCCTTCAATGATTTGTTGCACGAGACATAGGTATTTTTTTTTTCATGTATTTTTAGTGAGTATGACCTCCCTAAAATGTGTGCTGTGGTGTAGTGGGTATCAACTCTGAATGAGAAATCAAAGAACTGAGTTTAAATTCTCGTTAAATTTGTTTCATTCACTTTTGCACAAATACCCTTGGAAAAGGTATTAATCCATCTTTTCTCCCTCCACTTTTGGATTGAGACACAGGACAGATTAAGTACTATAGCCTTAGTTGGCAACCAGTCTACCCCATCTGGAGTATAAAGTGGTTTGCATAGGGTCAACACTTCTATCTGTTTTTTTTTTTGTTTTTTTAAAGCCTATTTTTTTACTTGGAGTGATGGGATTTAGCTGGGGTTTTTAACTACCTGGTCAGGCATGAATGAAAAGAAAAGTTTGGTATCTAAATCTTTGTATTAGATATTTTATGGTAACCTTTATGAAAAAAAAAAAGAATGAAGGTCATTACTATAAGATATGTCCAGGATTAAAAAGCTGGGGTTACCTCATATATGAGCTATATGAAAAAAATCAAATTTCTCACAAAAAAAAAGTTTGGGGGTTGCTTGAGTATGTACAGTGTTCTTAGAATCTAAAATATGCTTTTGTTTAAATAACCCTCAAATGATAAGCGGTAAAAAGAAAGCAATCAATTGTAAATTGAATGTTGATTCTATACAAGTTTGTTCAAATGATAATATATATGAAGAGAAATATAAACTTTGGTTTTATGTGTGAAAGGTTCAAAAGAATTTTTTTCTTTCATTTCTTTATCTGTTGCTTTTTCTTTTTCTCTCTTTCTCTCTTTTCTTTCTTTCTTTTCTTTCTTTCTTTCTTTCTTTCTTTCTTTCTTTCTTTCTTTCTTTCTTTCTCTCTTTCTTTCTTTCTTTCTTTCTTTCTTTCTTTCTTTCTTTCTTTCTTTCTCTCTTTCTTTCTTTCTTTCCTTTCTCTCTCTTTCTTTCTTTTCTTTCCTTCTCTCTCTTTCTTTCTTTTCTTTCCTTCTTTCTCTTTCCTTCTCTCTTTTTCTCTTTTCTTCTCTCTTTCTTTCTTTTCTTCTCTCTTTCTCTTTTCTTTTTCTCTTTTCTTTCGTTCTCTTTCTCTCTTTCTCTTTTCTTTCGTTCTCTTTCTCTCTTTCTCTTTTCTTTCGTTCTCTCTCTCTTTCTCTTTTATTTCGTTCTCTCTCTCTTTCTCTTTTCTTTCGTTCTCTTTCTCTTTTCTTTCTGGTTTTCCCTTTCTGTGTGTGTTTCTGTGTATATAAATATATGTTGATTGTTTAATTTAAACAATGTACATTCATAAATTCTCTGCCATGTGAACATTTAAATAAAACACCGTTACAAGAGTGTTCTTAAAAAGAAAAACAGTAAAAGGTAAAATCAGTTATTAAAAATCGCCTGAAGAAACCACTCCTGGTAAAAACTAAGGTAACGAAATAACTCGTTTAAAAATGAAAAAAAAAAAAAAAATATATATATATATATATAATAGATTTAAAGAAAATGAATCTTAATGTTGTTCAGTTGATAATTAGTTCTATACCTCAACCCTCATTCTGGAATCTTTATGCTTTTTCTCTGGGATAATAGGGAAATTTTTTATTTTATTTTAAAAATAACTGTTTTCTTTTCATTTCTGATGGTTTTCATTTCGCATTTTTTCTCTTTTGTTCATTCCTGGCAAATAGTTTTCCTGGAAACAAGTAATAATGGAACTGGTCTTTTGTTTTTGGAATCTGCTGTTTTCATTGGCGATTTTGTTTTCATTTTGTCCTGTGGAGTTCTGAAAGTACATCATACTGTTATGAAACCATAGGAGGCCAAAGATTATATTGTTCTGTCTCTCAAAGACAGGACTTGTTATGACGTTCAAGTGGAAAGTCCTTTCTTAGATGAAGAGTTTTGTACTCTTAGCATGAAATGTTTTACTAGTTGGTTGTCTTTTGTTAGATATTTTGTCGAACATAATTTATTCTTAGTAATTTACTTTGAGGTTGTAAAAAATATTTTTGTCAAATAGAAATATTCAGTGTTAAATTGATTTCATTTTTTAAAACAACTAAAATCTTTATTCTCTACATATGATTTGCATAAAATATTTTCCATTTTGTACTGTGGGCATACCCCGAGGATAGAAAACTTCTACAATAGAATTTTCTGTGCAAAAGAATGTACTATTGTACAGCTACATTTTCCATTGATTGGAATGGTTATGTCTTTGATTCCTGCTTCTTGTGTTCTGTTATGAGACATAATACAAAAGCATTCTGAATTTGTGTCATGATGAACAGAATGGAAATATCTCATGGGAAATGTTTCATTCAAAGACATATTTCAAAGATAATTAAGGTCAAGATCAGACTTCTCAAATGTTATAGAATTTTTCTATTTCAATTCTCGGGTATTATCTTTTGTGATTATCCCACCTTCCTGAGAAGAAAATTGCAAACAAAGAAATTCAACAGATGCTAAGTCTTTATTGTATGACAAACAAAGAATCTCTGCCTTTTTGTTAAGAAAATATCTGTATGGATCTGTTTGGAAGAAAAAAAAAATGAAACAAAAGCCACTGATGTTAATGTCAAACAGCAAATCCCTATTGTAGATGCCTGCTCAGGTATGTTTGTGGGCATACTTGTCATTTATGCTGCAAAATTAGTTAATATTCTAATTTCTGGGAGTGAGATTGCATAATCTGATGTGACCAGCAGTTACAATAGAGCTAGCATGTTCAAACCTTGATGTTGACTTTGTGACCATAACTAGATATGGTAGCAATATTCAATGGATGGATGAATTCTTTGTTTCATTAGGACCTTGCTTGGGGTGAAATGGATAAAAAAAAAAAAAAGCTGTACCTGTCATGTAGTTATGGTTATAGTGAGAAGGTGGGTTTAATCAGATTTTAATGAAAATTTTTTGTTTTTATTCTTTTTTTATTTTAGAAAACTGAAAATGTCTTCTAGTTTTGTATTCAAAAATATTTTGCTGAGAATAATGTTTTTCATTCAAAAAATGTTATGGTAATAATTTTTTCTTAAAAAATATATTGTTGGTAATATTTTTCCTTCAAAAATGTATATTTTTCTGCAAAAGTTTTTTATGTATATATTTCTATAAAAGTGTATTTTTATACTTTCATAGTGTTTTCACCCTAGTTTTGGAGATTAACTATTTTTCCATAGCTGAGACCCTAACAGGTGCTACCACTCTGGGTCAGAGTGGACCTGGGAACAGCAGCAATTAAGAGGTAGTTCCATGCTTCTCACAACCTCCCAATCAGAGGCCTTGCTGCCAGATGCTCAGGACCACCTTCTGTAGAACCATATTTCTGTTGCTTCAGATTGCTTCATTTTAGAGATTGTCCTGTATAAAATACCATACAGAAGAACAGATATCATGTAACAGTTCAGTACCCTTTTCTTTGTTTACAATGAAATTTTCCTGTCTCTTAATACTCTGTCTAGCTTTTGGAATGCATTACCTTATAATTCATCTGGTTCCACCAAAGGTTGAATCATTCTGTCAGGCCAGAAAGTTTTTCGTATCAGAATCCATTTTGCATATTCATAAATTAACCATATGTCCATGAATTGAATACTGTTGCCATATCTGGTTGGGAGCTCCTGTATCTCAGGGTTCTCGACAAAATCCAAAAGATGATCTGCAATGTAGTTGATCCTGATTTGGCAGCTTGCCTTCAGTTACTTTCTCACCAACGGGATGTGGCTTCCCTCTGTCTTTTCTACAAATATTTTCACAGCTTCTGTTCTAACAAGCTTTTTTTCCCTGGTGCCCACATGGATTTACTCATGCTACTAGATTGGCATCAAGGTTTCACCCTTTCACCATCAAAAGGTGACCACCACTTCTACTCCAACAGTTTCTTTTCTAGCTCTTCCCACCCGTGAAACTCCTTTCTGTAAACTTGCTTCCCTGATAGCTACAATCTTTAAAAGTTCAAATGCAGCATCAACTGCCATCTTCTACCCACCCCCAAATCTTATCCACATCTCCAAATAGCATCAACCTCCTATCCTTTCTTCTATGTCTCTTGTATCCTGTTTTTTTTTCACTCTCTGTTACCCCCTGTGCACCAGTGGTAGTCTTGCCTTGCTTGTAGTAAAATAGTTGTAAAAGATTAAAAAAAAATAATGATAATAATAGCAATAATAAGTTCAGTCTTGCATTGAAACTAGCACTGTTAGATGTTTTTACCATGTTCTTCTATTGGATCATATAACAAAAGATCTCAGTATCTAGAGGTTACAGGCGTTAAGATGACCCCCAACTCGGTTTGATATCTGACTTTGCTGCTGCTGATAAGAGGATCATGGTGGTATTTATTCATGATTATGTTCTGTAATAACTGTAAAGTTGTCTTATGAGACGAAAATATTTATTGCTTTTATGAAGCTCCGAGTGGAAACATTTTCTGTGTTCTACACATTTTCCAATTTTTTTTTTTAATCATATCACCCCGAGCAAGCCAGTAACGCCACTGATGCGCAGGGGGCTACGTCAGAGTGAAGATTAGAAGAGAGAAAGCCGGAAACCACATGCTAAACAGGGAACAAGGGATGAGCCTCTACACCTGTTCAATAGACGTGGGTGGAGTGTGAACTGGGCAATAGTTTAGTCTATCTACTCCAATTGAAAAAAAATAAAAAAGAAAAGAATGAAAAGATTGGAAAAGAGAAAGCCGGAAACCATATCCTAAACAGGGAACAAAGGATGAGCCTCTACACCTGTTCAATAGACGTGGGTGGAGTATAAACCGGGCGATAGTTTAGTCTATCTACTCCAATTAAATTATTTTGATCTTTTTGCTTAAGCTTTGATAGAAAGGAACTTTCTGGTAATATATATTTTTTCAAGGTATTATCATCATTCCAGATATCTGCATAAACTGTCTCTTAGCTTTTACTCTGTAGCCCTCTACCTCATGGCTCTTGGGCCTTGTACAGAATGAACATTATTGTAAAAAAAGTTCTGCTATGTGGAGTTATCATCTACACTATTTATATTTGATATATTGTTCTCATTTGTTTTTTTTTATTGTTGTTATCAAAAAGTTTTGGCTGTTATGCTTTTTTCAGTGTGTAACCTAAAGGGAATTTTGAACTGAATCCTTCACTTAATTTACAGGGAGAAACTGTTTTTGTTCCACTGCCCATGTTTAATTGCTTATCCAAAGGATTGAATTTACAACCACTATGTTACCAAAATAAACTGTAAGTTCTACACCACCCTTCAGACTAGCAACATCATCTTGGTTGTGTTGTAAAGATCTGAGTTGAAGCATTTTATGTTCTAAGATGTGTGTTGTGGTGCAACTGATATCAAAGAGCCAAGTTTGAATTCCAGTTGAAATTGTTACATTAACTTATGTGCAAATACCCTTGGGAAAGGTATGAATCCATCTTTTCTCCCTCCAGCTATGGGTTGAATAGCAGTACAGAATGGGTTCTCTAGCCTTGGTTGGTAATCAGTCTACCACCGAGAGAAATGGCAACGTACTGTGGGAAAACCTGCCAGTCAGTCATGGATCGGAAGAGACATGATTGCCCAAGCGCGTATCATATATGGAACTTAACTGGCTAACTAACTCTTATCTTGGTTATTCGTGAAGCTCTGAGCGCATAAAAAAAAAAATTCCAAAAATAAAGGGAAGTAGTGTTTTTTAAATTTTTTCTTTTTTTTTTTCATTAAAACGTTTAACTACCTGATGAGACATTGTTCTTTCAATGTCAAAACAAAATGTACAATTTTGTAGTTGTTTGTAGTTTGCACATTTTCTGAACATTTTTTTTTTTTTTTTTTTTTAATCATATCACCCCGAGCAAGGCGGTAACGCCACTGATGTGCAGGGGTCTACGTAAGAGTGAAAAGATTGGAAAAGAGAAACCCGGAAACCACATCCTAAACAAGGGATGAGCCTCTCTACATGTCTATTGAACAGGTGTAGAGAGGCTCATCCCTTGTTTCCTTGTTTAGGATGTGGTTTACGGGTTTCTCTTTTCCAATCTTTTCACTCTTACGTAGCCCCCTGCACATCAGTGGCGTTACCGCCTTGCTCGGGGTGATATGATTAAAAAAAAAATATATGTTCAGAAAATGTGCAAACTACAAACAACTACAAAATTGTACATTTTGTTTTGACATTGAAAGAACAATGTCTCATCAGGTAGTTAAACGTTTTAATGAAAAAAAAAAAGAAAAAATTAAAAAAAACACTACTTCCCTTTATTTTTGGAATTTTTTTTTTGTATGAGGTAAAGTTATTAAAAGTGGGGAAGAATGAGGGAAGAAAATATCAGAAAATGAGATGAGAAATCAAGAAAAGGAAAAGAAATATACAGAGAAGAGTAAATTAAGTGAGAAAATATAGAGAGGAAAGAGCCAATGGAAATGGCTAAGAGAGAAATTTTAAATTTTGGCTGGAAGTGAAGTGCATACAGATATTGACGTTGGTTACCTAGTGTCTGGGCTCAAATCTTTTAGCATTTGTTAAAAAAAAAGAATTGTACTTCTATAAATAAAAGAGGAAAATAAAAGATACAGCAGGAGTAGAAAGTGAAGAAGAAAATAAAAAGGAAAAAAGTGAGAAAATGTAGAGAGGGAAGAAAGGTGAGAGACAATGGAAACGGGCAAGAGAGAGAAATTTTACATTTTGGCCTGAGGTGAATTGCAGACAGATATAGACACCAGTTACATTGTTTCAAGTTAAATCTTTTAGCATTTTTTTTTTTTTTTAAATCATATCACCCAGAGCAAGGCAGAAACACCACTGATGTGCAGGGGACTACATAAGAGTGACGAGATTGGAAAAGAGAAAACACGGAAACCACGTCCTAAACAGGGAACAAGGGATGAGCCTCTTCTCCTGTTCAATAGATGTGGGTGGAGTGTGAACTGGGCGATAGTTTAGTCTATCTACTCCAATTAAAAAAAAAAGAAAAAGGAGTGAAATGATTGGAAAAGAGAAAGCCGGAAACCACATCCTAAACAGGGAACAAGGGATGAGCCTCTTCACCGGTACAATAGACGTGGGTGGAGTGTGAACCGGGCGATAGTTTAGTCTATTTACTCAAAAAAAAAAAATGATGAAATCACATACACAAACAGAAAAATTATTCATAAAATGTAAAATAAAGGATATTTATAAAAACAACACGATGATATAAAACATCCAAACCTTACAATGGCAGTAAAATATACAGATTATGCCAGGAGGAAAAGTTGGTTATTATGATGTTCCTAGACAAAAATAAATTACTAAATGAAAGAATAGAAATTATGTCCAAGTGTAACCATACCAATAAATACCTACTAGAATCATGCAATCATGAATAAAAGTGTTCTAAGATCTTTAAGTAACTTCTCCTAATTTTGGAAGTTGCGTGTTCATAAAAGATCTGTTATGTGAGTATTTGAAAAATGTTAAATCAGTTATTGTAAATCACCTGAAGATACCAAAAGGTAGAAACCTAGTTCACAAAATATCTCGTTTCCAAATGATAAATATTCAAATGCTCTACAATATATTGTATTGAACACTTTTTAATACAACTGTGTACTGGTCTAATTTAGTAATTCATGCAACTCATTATATATATATATATATATATATATATAATGAGTTGCGTAAATTAATAAATATACATATGAGAGTACATACATGCATATTATTATTCACGTGTTAATAAAACAGTGCTCAATGTAGTATGAACAGAACTATTTTATTTATATATATATATATATATATATGGTTAAATAAAATAAAGACAAGAGGAAAACTGTATTTTAAATCGCCTATGTGTTTCGTCCTGTGATGGACTTTATCAAGGCAAAAAGACGAAATGAGCATTATTCTAAATTATGTATCTATAAACAAACTTTTTGCCTTGACAAAGTCCATCACAGGACGAAATGCGTAGGCAATTTAAAATGCAGTTTTCCTCTTGTCTTTATTTTATTTAACCATTCTGTCCTTAATCTCAGATTATAACTGAGTATATTTTTACATATATAGGATAAATACAAGTATCAAATTTGTTACTTAGTTGATTGAAGTTATATGCAGCACCCTAACTCCAGTGTTTTGGAAATTAACTTGTTTGTAATTGTTCAGCCCATTCATCAGGAAGTATCAAATATAAGTAGTGCACAGTGAGTGCTGGTGATGATAAGCCATACTTTATATGTAATAATACAGCTAAAATTTATAATCACAATAAATATGAACTCATTTTGGGTGAAGTAGGTGTGGTTATAATTTATTACAAAGACTATTCTTGCATAAGGCCTGATGTGTGAGATCCCTAATAATTCTGAAGCAAGGTCCCAAATATATGAAATTACAAAACATTTAATAAAAAAAATGCAAAAATATTTCAATAAAATATTGCCATTTCTCTATCAGCAGTGTCTCTTTGTATGAAGATATTCATTTTATTAAAATTTTATAAATTGTCTCTTTTTTAAGTGCTTGTACAAGGTGCAGCAGAAATACCTTCACATAATGGTAAGACATTAACTAGATGTGGGAGGTATTTTTGATGCATGCTGTAAATCAGGTATGTGGTTCCGAACGAAAATTTCAAAAATGATTAGACATGTTTTTAATTTTCTTTTTTTTTTTTTTTTTTTTTTTTTATCAGAAAATCCAAAAATGATTTGAATAAGATTAAATGCTTTCTTTCAAGATATAAATTGATGTTCAATTTGTAACATGAGAAATGTTTTTAATGCAGTTTTTTTAAGCTGTAGTAATTCTCTCCCTTGAAATCCAATCAGTAACCTTGAATTACATCTCGGATAAGCAGCAGCAGC
This sequence comes from Ascarosepion bandense, assembly GCA_037127315.1. NCBI lineage: Eukaryota > Metazoa > Mollusca > Cephalopoda > Sepiida > Sepiidae > Ascarosepion > Ascarosepion bandense. The sequence continues at coordinate 63,436 of JBBBDQ010029430.1, forward strand.
AGCTTGAAATAGTTGCGCATACATTATATCACTTTACATTTTTCTTTACCCTTGCACATTTTTAAACTGTATGCACTGTTACCTCTGGTGCAATTTGAACCCCAAATTCAGTTATTTCCAGATATGCTTTTTTTTTTTTTTGTTAAGAAAAGAAAAATTTCCAAACTCTATTTAGATACAAAGTTATTTTCAAGTTTACATGCCATTTGTCATGTTAAGTAGCTTAATAGATAAATTGACTTGAAAATTTTAGACAGTAGTAGTGAAATTAAAATTATGTTGAAGTTTCTCTGAAATCTTAGATGATTTGATCTTATATCTTTCATGTGTTTTTCTAAGAGGCCATTGCTTCATCTTTTTCATAGTTGGCCTCAAATCCTTTTCAGTTGAGATAATGAAATGAAATCAAGCATAGAGTGAATTGCAGAGAAGCCTTTCCATTTCTTTCTTGAATGTCTTGCATTGTTTATCAAGCCAATTGGTTTAACGAAGACAATTACTGGGTATTAACTCTATCAAAATAAATTGAGTAATGCTTTGCATTTTAAGCAGCAACATTTTGTTTTCATTATGATTATAATTTGTTGGCTGATTTCATTTAGGTTGTATAGAACTTGGCTTTGCTAAACATGTTTGAAAGTGAGCCAGATTGATGGGGTTCATTGGAATTGTGAACCAAAACAAATCTCAAACTAACATCACAGATATATGTAAAACCAAGACAACATTTTTTATTTCAGCCTTTACTTAAGTAATATTTTATATGCTGAATGAACAAACGCTAATACACTTCTTTTAGTGGTAATGCTGAAGATTAGATCTTTTTTTAATATAAAACTGAACTGTTTCACAATGACATAGAAATGCAATAATCAACAGATAACCAATAGAAAACTGAAGATGGCAGAAGGGTACTTGGTTGAAATATTTTGTCGAAAAAACACCTAAAGTGATCAAAGTGAAAACAATTGAGTTTGCCAGAAATTTGAAAATATCATGTTGTACTGCTTGGCATTCATGCCGGAAGCTTCAATACGAACATTTCAGAGTGTTTGGGTGTCAATCTGAGGACAGTGCAGAGGATTCGGAAAGAGTTGGATGAGTCTAATGGTGAATATGAAGGTTTGGCTGCTTGGAAAACTCACTCTGGTCATTCTGATAAGAACTCCCAAATTTGTTGGTTAGGGCTTCATACGCAACATGGAGCCCTGCATCAAATACCTTGAGAAGGTAGTGCTTGTTGGCAACAAGTCTACCGTAGAAAGTAATGGCAACCTTTTGTAGGAAAATTTTCTGCCTAGTCAGTCTTATCTTGAAAGAGATATGGTTGCCCAAATGTCAATCATTTAACTGACTGCCTAGATTAGCAACAAGGTCTCATCAATTCAGTTGTATTGGCTTGATGTAACTTTAAGTTCTATGCTAACATTTCTTTTCTCACACTTCTCACTTGTAGAATTCCCTTCTGGCTCCATGCTTTCCAGCCAACTTAAATCTGTAAAAATTTAAATGCAATGTCAGTGGCTATCTATTGTCCACCTGATTATTTTTTCTCTTTCTGCTTATTATTAATGTTTCTGTTCCTAATTCTTCCACACCCCTTGCATCTTAGTGGCTTTACTGCCTTGTTTGGGATGATACCGATTTTAAAAATAAAAGTGCGAAAGTGAATGCATTTGTCACCTGGGTCTTTTCAGTTACTTTGCCAAACTTCTCATCAGTTGTAATCTCTCTCTCTCTCTCTCTCTTTTTTTTTTTTTTTTTCCAGTTTCATGATATCCAGCTAATTTTAATCTTCAAAATTTAAATACAAATTGTTACCTACAATCGTAATTTTTTTTTTTTTCTATTCTTCTTACTTGCTATTTACCCATAGCTTGGGAGAGAAGAGATGGATTTAAGCCTTTCAGATGCTCTCAACCTATTTTTTTAAAAAAATTTTTGTCTCTAGCAAATAAAAGAAATTTTTATTTTCTTATTTTTCCAAAATTTATATTTCTTTTAAACTTGTAATGTATTTATTTAAATATTCTTGTTCTCTTCAGATATTTTTATAAATTCATTAACAAAAGCAGTGTTTACTTATTTCTTAAGTAAACAATAGTTCAAACTGTTGTCCTCATCTTTGTTTCTGTGTTTTTCTTTTTTTTCTTTTTTTTTTTTAAACAAAGATGTGCAAGTTGTTTATGAGCAACATATAGTAAACTTGTTGTTATGGCTGGTATATCTTGCAGTTTCACTATTTGATACATGTACACAGTTAAACGTGATATAATGGAGTAACAACAACGATTTTGCACTTAAATACAACTCAGCTCATTTGTATATGATACCACACTGGTGTTATAGTAGCATATAGTAAACTGGTGTTTTAATTAAAGCAACAAGAAATTCTTTGTTAATTGATTTTTATAGTAAAATTCACCCAATACAAGACACCAGAGACATTCATAGTAGACTATTACTGGGTGAGATGGGTGATATGAATGTAAAGATAAGAAGGATAGATTATGAGTGACCTTGTACTTGAAGAGGTTAACAGTGATAACATTCAGAGAAACATCCATGCATGTGTTTTTTCATAACGTATCAGTTATTGGGTGTCTGAGCAGAGCATCCTCCTTACAAGTGGAAAATGGAATAAATGAGTGGGATTTGATTTTTTTTAGACATAGCATTGTATGTCCGAGCAGTAAAGGTTGGAACTGGTGGCATGAAAGAACGAAATTTGTTTGAACATTTCAGAATGAAAATTGCTGTATTGGCCTTCAACATTGCACCTGTGATTAAGTGTAATCAGAAATTATTGGAATGAAAATAATCTACTCAGTAGATTAAAGAAAGGAATCAATTATTTCCTGATGGTTGCCCATATGGACAAGCACTGAATAAAGGCTGAAATGTTGTGATAATAATAACAAAGATAAAAAAATAGTCTGAGTGGAAATAAGGAATTTAGCCATAAGTTTATGTTGTTTCTAACTCTGTTTCTCCGGGGTTTTTTTTTTTTTTTTTTTGCTAATTTTGCAATTTTTAGGCAATAAATTTCTTACATTACTTCATTTAGCAAAAAAAAAAAAAAAGTACGAAAACAAAAAAGGCATTGGCTTATTTTCAAGGTTTTTATCTATTTTTTTTTCTATCTATTAAAGAGATATTGTATTTGTAGATTGAGAAAACACATTGTATAGCAATTTTGCTAAAAGCATTTTTAATTCCTTGTTAATACAATTTACAGAGTTTTAGTGAAATATAATCCTGTGACATCAAAGAAGAAATATTAATATTGTTTTAATCTTTAAGATTATTCATAATTGAGGAATGTTGAGAAAAATAAAATAAAAATAGCTAAAAAAAAAGAGCAAAGAAAAAATTTTTTTTTATATATTTGCTTGCATATTAAAAAGAACATTTAAATTAGTTTGTACACATTTTCTATATCTTATTAAAATACATTTAAAATGGTTTCTTAAAAATACATCTTTAAGCATTTTTATAATGTTTGACAATAACAATAAAATGAATATTTTTAGTGGTTATTAGCCCATTTCCTCTTGGCATCAGTTTAAACTAACACCTCTTTCCCATATTTCTAAAAAATAATTGGAAAATATAATTCAGGAAATTAAAATTTGATTGAAATAATAAGTTTTATATATTGTCAGAACACTTTCAAAATGTTTGTCATGAACCCTTAGATGCATGTGTGTATATATATATATATATATATATAATATATACACTAGCAGTATAGCCCGGCATAGCTCGGGTGTAATGAAAACTTTGAAACTAATCCATGGTCCTGGAGCTCAGACCCTTTGGACGTTGGCATGAAAGACTAAAAAGCAATAGTTGTTTCCAGTTAAAGCGAAACCGTAGACTGAAAGAAAAATGAATGGATGTAAGTCAAATTTTGATTTCCTGGTATCGATATCAAATAAGTTTTTTTTCATCGTAAACTGAATTTTGAAGGCTAAATAAGTCCTCTGAGTAAATGGTATCATGGCTGAGGCTAAGAACTACAATTATACTGACTTAGAGCCAAACCTGAAGCAAAAACTAAAATAAAAGGGCTGAAAAACTGATTTTGATCAGACCCGGTATCTTGTGTTTTTTATATATATATATTATCAATTTTATGTACTATTATAAGAACTGCAACCTTGAAACTTCTGAATATTGTTTCTTATGTCTTTGCCAATGAGTGTATCAAATTTGATTAAAATCGGGCCACTCCTTCTATAACCTGATTTTTTTGATTTTCGATATTTATCGGGTGTACCTTGACACAAAACCTAGCTAAGAACACTCGCAGATGCTTATAGTACAACTCTGTAAATTTTCAAGGAATTCAGTTCAGCCATTTCAGAGTCTATAGGTAACGGATACACACACACACACACACACACACACACACACACACACACACACACACAGACAAAGTTCCATTTATAAATAAGTTTAGATATATGTGTGTGTGTGTGTGTTTTGTTGTCCTCTTTCGACTGCAGTTTCTTTTACGTTTGTTTCTTTGACTTGATGACATGATTGACAGTGGAAAGGCTGACACCAACAATATCCATGTTCTCTCTGTAAGGCTTGCCATTGTGTCTGTGCAGTGTTACAATTTTTGTACGCTTCTTTGGAGTAACATTCATCACAGATAATGGCCATAAGAGAAGGGATCAACAGTCAACATAAGAGAAGGGATCAACAGTCGAGGTGTCTGGGTGTGATAAAAATCTGATGCAATCATGGATGACACTATTTTTCAAGGCTAAACAAAATTCATCATACACACCAAAAATAGATTTGTATTGCTGCACATCACTGCAAATGAGCTAATCTGAGGAAAAAATAGAAATCAATTACAGCCTGTCACTCGAGTGGGTTTAAAACTGACCATATAATGAAAGAAAGAAAAATAAAGCAATTTTGATTAATTTGCACAAGGATATATATATATATATATATATATATATATATATATATATATATTGCAGTGTTCATTCAGTAATGAATTTGAACACTCTCGGCTACTGGCGTGTATTCACATTGTGTATATAAGACGCTAAAATCCCCTTTCCTCCACTAAGCGCTCATAGCCTAAAGGTAAAATTGCCAACTGATGTCAATTTATTCGGGTTTCAATCCTGGTTAGAACCAATCGAATGTCTAACCATGCTGATCAGCTGTCATACAGCAAAACAGGACTGTTCGCAAATGACTATATATAATCAAAAATACCTTTACAAACGTTTAGAGCAACTTTCTCACACCAAAACAAGGATTAAAATCCATATAGACATATGTCCTCAAATCCTTTATTTTGGAGTTAAGTTTAAAGAGAGGTTACAGTAAGTGGTGCATTGTTGCCATGTAGATTAGGTTACATTTGTCATTCGTGTATATTTGTGTCTAGTTTATCTTTAATGTGTATTGTAGTGAGTTAAATGAGAAGTGTTCCATTCAGCAATGGCTGGATATTCATACACCTGTGCCAATGGTAATGGATGTGAAACAGCACAACTACATCAGATTGCATTTCCAGACAGATGGTAACCAACTTTTGCTGAGACAGTGTTTGTGATATCATAACTTATGGATCAAGGAAGACTTAAGTCCACTTCTATGCCTGAGTACAAAGAACATATTCTACAGACTGTCCGTGTCCGAGATGATCAAATTATCAAGTTGTTCTAACATGTCATATCTCATAGTACCAGATGGGGGTTATTTCAAGTGTGGCTACTCTATCCGTATCATTTGTAACGTATGCAGGATCTTTCGCCCACTGATCACTCACCATGAGAAAACTTTTGCCAAACTGCACAAACTTTAAACTTAATTCAAAAACTAAGGATTTGCAGGCATATATTTATATGGACTTTTGTTCTTGTTGAGTGTGAGGAACCCACTCTGAAAGTTTGTAAAAGTATTTTTGATACACCCTGTGTGTGTGTGTGTATATATATATATATATATATATATATATATATATATATATATTTATTTATGTCAGATTAAATAAATTGCAAACATTGTTTCTGCTTGTTTTTTAATAAAATCTGTTCATACTCATGGATAATCTTTTGTGTATTATAATTAAAAGATGTCAGAAATGAGCTGTATTGTTGACAGATGTTATTATCACTCATTTCTTAATGTATCCGAGTACTTTCAATCTCTTTAGTTAATTTTTTTCTTATATATATATATATATATATATATATATATATATATATATATATATAAAGTTTTGTCAGAATGCATTGAAAATAACCTTGCAAATGTTTTAAGTACAAGGTTTGTGATGAACCCTTACATGGTGTAATGTAATGACTAACTGCTCGTATCTGAGTATTCATGTCTACCAGGCTGGTTAGCCTGTCCCTATTGCAGATGCAGGCTCAGGCACTTCTGTGTTTATTCAACACCCACAGAGTTCACCTGTGATTTATACTGCAACTATGCTAAGCGAACATTAGTTACAGTTTCTGGGAGAGAGGGCATTATCTGCCATGATCAACAGTCTGAAAAAGACCAGTGTTCTCAAGCCCTCAGTCATGGTGACTTGCGACTTTGTGCTATCTCAAACATTGACAGCTGCCAAATAGTACCATCTACCTACGTTGTTCCAAGGTTTGGGGTAACCTGTGGTATGGTTTTCAGTCACTTTTGAAATGTGCTGCACAATAGGATCCCCTCTACTATCTATCTCACTATGATCAAATCGAATCTCACTATTTGTCAGAAGAATAATTTCTTGATGCTCTCAGCATCAAGAATTTATTCTCCTGACAAACAATGAGTTTTGATTTGATCATCGTGAGATTTGAAACTGGGTCTCATGGTTAGAAAGTAAACATTCTTACAACTCAGACTTACATACATATATACACATATCTATATATAAATAAATAAAATATGGTTTTATACACACACATGTTGCAAGAACCCTGTCCCTCTTTAACCCTTACATGTATATATACAGGGTGTTGCAAAAAAATATACTCAGTTTTTGACTTTGTCGAAATTTTGAATATTTATAAACATGCAGATTTTATTCAATATCTTGTAATTGCAAAATAAATTGACCACATTTCACTGCCTGATGATGTTTTAACATCAAAACTAAAAAGCTATTGTTTATTATTATTATAACAATAATTACCATATACATATATATATATATATATATATGACAACTCTTTCAAAAGATTTGTCATGAATTTTTACATGCTGACATATATTGATAGAATCCATTCAAAATACCCTTGCTAATGTTAATAATACTGTCATGAAATATGAATGCTGTTGTCTTGCCGTTCTGAAGAAATTCTTAATATGTTCCTTCACATTTAATAAGGCATTTCTATTTACATGCATATTTATGTTGCCAGTTTTTTATTGCATACTGGCACATGCTATGTCTTCTCTTAGGGTGCTGAACAAAAAAGGAAAGAAAGAAAGAATGCTATATTTCGTGGATACCCAGGATTGCATGTTGAATGTTTAAGCATATCTTGGGAATCAGCCAAATTAAAAATAGGGTTTTCTTGCACATATTCAGTTTCATCTTGTTAACTCATAAAATGTTCTTGGAGCTGAGTCCAGATTGGAGATAATCCAAAAAAATAATCTTTCTGTTATCTTTCTTTATTATTCTTTCTAGTTTAATCAGAAAAAAAGTAAAACCAAAATTATCTACCCTAGTTTTTATGCAGATAGCCTTAGTGTGATTGAAAGAAAATTTTTTTTCAAATTTTGTGTTTGGTTTAGAACGAATGTATGTATATATATATGTACATGTACTAGTATCCTCATTTTAGACTAAATGAGGGAATAATATTTCATCTAAGAATTGGGGAAAATGCTAGGAAAGCTGGAGAGTGTATTGGTCAAACAGTAATGGTAAAAAGAAAGAAGTTTTAGATAGAAGCACGAAATGTGGGTAGATTTTAAATACATCAACTATAAATTGACTGGCAATAGACAAGTCTAATGTATTTTGAGCTTTTAAAAGTAGGGTCTGTGGTTAAATTATTTTTAAACCCATTAAAAATTTGTAAAATCCTGTTTTAATTAAAAAAAATCAAATGAAAATCCAGCATTAACTTAAAAAGGATAATGATTAAAATCTGGCATTGATTATATAAAGGAAAATCCAAAATAAAAATCGAATTGAAAATATGGCGTTGATAATGTAAATTGTAAATCTGAATTTAATCTAAATCTAAACTTATTTATAAATAGAATTTTGTGTGTGTCTGTTACCTATAGACTCCAAAATGGCTGAACTGATTTTCTCGAAAATTTACACAGTTGTACTATAAGCATCTGTGAGTGTTCTTAGCTAGGTTTTGTGTTGAGGTACCCCCAATAAATACCGAAAATTGATAATCGAAAAACGATAATCGAAAAAAGCAGGTTATAGAAGGAGTGGCCCAATTTTAATCAAATTTGATACACTCATAGACAAAGACATAAGAAACGATATTCAGAAGTTTCAAGGTTGCAGTTCTTACAATAGTGTAGAAAATCGATTATTTATATATATATATATATATATATATATATATATATATATATATAAAAGGCAAGATGTTTGTGTGTGTGTGTTTGTTTATCTGCCTGTATGTCTGTATTTTTTTTTAGCCCTTTTATTTTAGTTTTTGCTTCCGGTTTGGCTCTAAGTAGGTATAATTGTAGTTCTTAGTCTCAGCCATGATACCATTCACTCAGAAAACTTATTTAGCCTTCAAAATTCAGTATACGATGAAAAAAACTTATTTGATATCGATACCAGGAAATCAAAATTTGACTTACATCCATTCATTTTGTTTTCAGTCTATGGTTTTGCTTTAACTGGAAACAACTATTGATTTTTAGTCTTTCATGCCAATGTCCAAAGAGTCCGAGCTCCAGGACCATGGATTAGTTTTAAAGCTTTCATTACACCCAAGCAATGCCAGGCTAGTAACTTAAAGATTTTCATCTATAACCCATTAATTTTGATATCTATCATAGCACAAGGATGTTTGTATTGTTGTAACGGATATCGGTTTTGAATGAAAAATCAGAGAGCCGAGTTTGAATTCCAGTTGAATTCATTTCATTGACTTATGAACAAATACCATTTAGAAAGGTATCTCTTCTCCCAGCTATGGGTTAAATTGCAGGACAGATTATGTTCTGTAGCCTTGGTTGGCAACCAGTCTACCATAGAAAGGAATTGTAACTTACTGTGAGTAAATGTTTTGCCTAGTCATGTCTCTTTCAAGACATGATCATCTAAGTGGATATCCCATACAGCAATTAACTGATTGATGTGTAACCCATTATTTTTCATTGTTCAATTTTTTTTGTGATGGTGGGTATTAATGGGTAATGATATTTCACAGGAACTCATTCAACACATGGTGTTATTAATTTATATCGAACTGTCTTCGAATGATAGTTGATTTATTTTTAAGCGCCACTTAGATGTGGCACAAAGCAAAAAGTATGGGGTACCCAGTGAGGGTTGAACTCACTGCTCAGTTGTAATAGGTTCAACCAAGACAAGCTTGCTAACCATGACACCACGCTGAGATGCCCCTCTCTTCAAATGATAGTATGTCATAGGGAAAAATCTGATGGAATTTTCCTTTGTTGATTTATCTGAAAGAACACACAAAATTTCAGTATTATTTATTTGAGCCAAACAACGTTTTGGTTGTATACTCTTTAGCCTAGAATGTGCGTTGTGGTCCAGTGGGTATCGACTCGGAACGAGAAATCAGAGCTGAGTTCGAATTCCAGTTGAATTCGTTGCAATCATATACGCGCAAATACCCTTGGGAAAGGTATTAATCCATCTCTTCCTTCCAGTTATGGGTTAAACAACAGGACAGATTGGGTTCTGTAGCCTTGGTCGGCAACCAGTCTACTGCAGAAAGCAATGGCAAACTACTGCGGGATAATCTTCTGCCCAGTCAGTCATGTCTCTTTCGAGACATGATCGCCCAAGCGTGTATCACGTATGGCACTTAACTGACTGACTGACTGACCCTATAGCCTTCTTCAGTTGCCTATTGCTCTTATTTTGGGGTAAATTTTCATTTTAGGTGCTGACGGCTTTTCCCCCTTCAAATTTATCCAAAATAGCATTATTTCTGTGCAAATGTATATGCTGAACTCAAATCAAGAGTTATTGAAGAAACCTACCTTTTTTTTATTTGAAGGTCCATAATAATAAAAAAAAAAAATAATAATTTCAAAAATAATTTCATTTATTTGTGGATAATTCCTGAAAGTTTCATTAAAATCCGACAATTATTTGATTTTTGCAAGAATTTCTAATCTAATGTGTTTGTCACCTGGAAAAAAAAAAGTTACATTTTCCATTGTAAACTCTCGTAACGATTTGGATTTTGAAAATCAAAACAAGATTTTTTACCAAAATTTCAAATGTTTTATAAAGGATTAAAAAAATTTAAAAGAAATAATTAAGAAATAGTTTGTTCTGTTTTCTTAGAAACATTTTGATGGAAAAAGTTAGGGTAAATTTTCGTTTTAGGTGCCAACGGCTTTTCTCCCTTCAAATTTATCCAAAATAGCATTATTTCTGTGCAAATATATATGCTGAACTGAAATCAACAATTAGTTATTGAAGACACTTCCCTTTTTTTATCTAAATGTCCATAAAAAAAACGAACTATATCTTGCACTTTTTCTCTCCCTTAACTCTCACGAAGTCATGTAATTAACTGCAGAATGACATTCTACGTAGGCAGCAATTTTGGTCGAACTTCGTCCTTTACTGAAACTTCCGGCGATGTACTTCCTGTTTTGAGAGTAATAAGTGTAGAAATACAATAGCGCATTACTTTAATTACCGGAAGTATCAGTAAATGAAGAAAAATCTGCCAAAATTCCATCACATGCGCAGTCCGTCATTCTGCAGTTAATTACATGACTTCGTGAGAGTTATGGGAGAGAAAAAGTGCAAGATATAGTTCATTTTTTTTATGGACATTTAGATAAAAAAAGGTAAGTTTCTTCAATAACTAATTGTTGATTTGAGTTCAGCATATATATTTGCACAGAGATAATGCTATTTTGGATAGATTTGAAGGGGAAAAGCGATGGGACATAAAACGAAAATTTATGATCTTTGGCTGTTCAGGCTTGGAAAAGATATCTTGTATTAATAGAATAATTGTTATTTTATCCTTGTGATACTGTATTTAGTAATTTCTGCAAAATCAGGATATTAATTTTCATTATTTGATCAAGGAATTAACCTCTTGATCACTAGGTAATTGCAACCCTTTCAAATGAATGCTAATGCACATGAAGTTTTCATCCCAACAAACAGCAGGATTTTTGTCTGTGAAAAAATGATAGGCACCTGAAGAAAATTTGTGAATACTTACTAAAAAAAGGCCTCTTAACATATCCTCATTTATTTCTTTTAAATTTTTTTGAGGCAGGACTTGGATTAATCTTGCATAAAGCAAGGCAGATAATCCTCTCTATTTTAATAAATACCATTGTGTGTGTTTTTATTTATATATATATATATATATATATATATATATATATATATATATATATATATATAATGTTGGTGTGTGGCCAAGTGGTTAGAACATCTGACCATGAAGCCCAGGTTTGAATTGGTCAATTTGTCACGAAGGTGACTTCTTGATTTTTACCGATCTGGAGGAGGCTATCACAGCATACAACATTTTTGGGAAGTGCCTGAAAACTATACTAAGAGTTGACCCAAGCCTTTTGAGTGAAATTGAGTAGATAGTTCCCTTTGAGGAATCATCAATGGTTGTGCTAGCTTGAAGTCATCGTGACCAAGGGTATGAGCATCCTGCCACATCTGGTTAGATGCCCCTGTTATTCACCTCGGGGTTCTTGACAAAATCCAATGGAGACTCTGTAATGTGATCAATACCGACTTGTCAGTTTGGCTGCATTCGCTTTCTCACCAGCGTGACGTGGCTTCCCTGTGCCTCTTCTACAAATACTTTCACAGCTTCTGCTCCAATAAAGTTAGCTCACTGGTACCCCCTAAGTATGAATTTACATGAGCCATTAGATTAGCAACTTGGTCCCACCCTTTTACAGTGAAACCGATAAAATGTAACCGCAATTTCTACTCCAACAGCTTCTTTTCTCGCACTTCCCGCCAGTGGAATTTCCTTCCATATACTTGTTTCCCTGACAGCTACGATCTCCAGGAAATGAAATGTAAGGTCAATAGACATTCTTTAACTCACATCCTTTCTCTCGAGCTCTTTTTTTCCATCCACTCCATCCCCATTACAATGGTATTCTCATCTGTCTATTACCCTCCTCCTGAAATCCCCTATAAGTAAGCCCTCTTTCTCATCATTTTCCCCTATGTAACCTCCTGTGTAACAGTAGCAGTAAAGTGGCCTTCCTTGGGGTGAAATGATTATAAAAAAAACCTCTACTCCTGTTCAAGAGACTAGAAAAGAGTGTGCACTGGATGATAGGCAAACCTATCTTTTTTTTTTTTGTTTTTTGTTTTTTTTTTTTGTAAATCATTTCACCTCAAGCAAGGCATTCCACTGCCATTATTGTGCAAGCGGTTACATAGGGGAAGTGTGATGAGAAAGAGTGGTCAAATAGAGGAAATGTCAGAAGCAGGGTGATAGACGGGTAGGGATACAGAGGCTGAGGGTTGGGTTGGTGGGAAGAGTGTTTGAGAGAATGGAAGTGAGGTAGCGTGTTAGGTGTCTACTGACCCTAAATTTAAACTCCTGAAGATTTTAACTGTCAAGGGAATTCCACAGGCGGGAAGTGCAAGAAAAGATGCTGTTGGAGTAGAAATTGCGGTTACATTTTATCGGTTTGCTAATCTAGTATCTCGTGCAAATTCGTACCTAGGGGGCACCAGTGATCTAAGTTCATCGGAGCAGAAGCAGTGAAAGTATTTATAGAAGAGGCACAGGGAAGCCATGTCATGCCGGTGAGAGAGTGACTGCAGCCGGTCTGCCAAGATGGTATCGATCACATTACTGACTCTCCGTTGTATTTTGTCAAGAACCCCGAGGAGAACAGCAGGGGCACCCAACCAGATGTGGCGTCAGTATTCAATACACGGGCGGATGGTAGATGATTTATATATGTGCAGGATAGAATACTCCTATTAAGGAAAAAAAAAATGCTAGAAATATAGAGTTGAAGTAAAATTCACAAGGAACTGGAAACCCATTCCTAAACAGGAAACAAATGATAAACCTCTACTCCTGTTCAAAAGGGAAGAGTGTGAACCGGATGATGAGTGAATTTATCTACTTATAATACTTTCTGAAACAATCATGTTGGAAAGGTTTGAATCTAGTGTAGAATAAACTGCTTAAAATGTAATTGTGCACGTAAGTGTGCGAACGTATATTCATCCCATATTTCAGTGGCTGCCTCCTCACCCAGATATTGTTGATGGCCATCTTTTCTTTTCTCTTCTTATTTACCTGTCGACTTTTCCAGTTGCAGTAATGTGCTTCTTTTTGGTAAAGGTGATATGACAGGAGCTCTTTACAGTGAAGGATAGCAACTCTTGTACCTATCCCAGTCCTCCAACTTCTCCATCCCACCTAAATGTCTCTCATTTTCCATCACATTCCTTATTTTGCTGGTGTTCTTTTCCTCCCATTTCTTTACTTCGATAGCTTTTTCTTTTTTTTTTTTAATTTGGTTAGCGTTATTTTCCCTGGTTCCTTCACTTGGCTAGCATTCTATACTCACTCTGCACTTCTTTCACTTCCTTCTCCCTCCTCCCACGGTTGCTTCATTTGGCTGCCATTTCTGCTACCTTACCTCAGTCCCTGTTACTTCACTTAGCTGGCGTTTGTTCTCACTCTGCTCCAGTTCCTTTCTCCCTGCCCCATTTCCTTCCCCCTCACAACCCAGTTTCTTAACTTGACTGGAATTATTGAAAATTTTAAATTTTTTAATTTAGATTAAGTAAATTTAAATAATAACTTGGTTTACTATGAGTGTTGATTTGGTTGGTTGATTTTGTTTAGTAGCATGGGTTATGTAATGCTGAAATCTAAATATTTTGAACACAATTATATGCCTTCAACTCCAGATAAAAGACACTGTTGATAATTTCACTACAAATATTAGAGTGAAATGATTAACAAGTATGTATTGTTGATAATTCCACTAGAAGTATGTATGTATTGTTGTCGATAAATCTGCTACAAGTATGTATGTATGTATTGTTGATAATTTTGTTACAAGTATGTGTGTATTGATAATTTCATAATCTTTTGTTTTTATTTGGGGGTTCACTATTTGTCCATAGCTGGGATTCTAACAGGTGATACCATCCTGGATTAGGATGAATCTGGGACAAAAGGAATTAAGAGGTGGTTCCATGCTTCTCAAAACCTCTGATCTCTCAGAGGTCTTTCTGTCGGATGTAGAGCGTACCCAAGGCTAAATGAATGTTGAAATAAAAAAAATTATGTGTATGTGTGTGTATATATATATATATATATATACAGAAGAACTTGTAGTTAAAAAAAATGCTAAAGGTACACCAAGATACAAAGTGGTCAATATCAAAGTTGTTGAACTAAATATTATAAGTACATCTTGATCATTCAAAAAAAAAACAAACCTGAAACTGGCCGCAAGCCAGATTTCAAACAGTTAATTGTAATACTTGGTTAAGCTTTAAATGCTCTGAGAAATCTTAACCAAATATTCCGGCAGCCTGAGGATTACACTTATATCCATGAAACATGGGCTGCAGCTGGTTTCAGGTTTTTTGGGAATGGTCAATGTGTGTGTGTGTGTATATGTGTATATATATATATATATATATATATATATATATATAACATATGCAATTTTTTAGACTCGTTGCTACCCAAAGCGATAGGACCCAGTCTGTCCCGCTATGTAACTCATAGCTGGAGAGAAAAGAGATGGATTCGTACCTTTTCAGAGGGTATTTGTGTATAACTTAATGTAACAAACCTGACTGGAATTTGAACTTGACTCTCAAATTTCTCATCTAAGCCATTATCCTTTACGCCACAAAAAAAAAAAACAATTACCCAACCTAAAGATATTATGCGAGAAAACTGTTAGAACAGAAATATAAAACTAGTCTCTCGATAATCAGTTGGATAATTGATGAAAAGATTTCTGTATCTAAAAATATGATGGTAAGAAAATGGATGTTAATCATTTTCTTCTGGATTGTATACCTGATGATGGTTGAACTAGTTACGTATCGGAAATTAAAAAATATTTTATGAAAATTGAAAAAAAACCGAGATATCAACCGGTTCTGCCATTTCACAAATCTAAAGTCTCTTTCTTTGATATTCATAGCTTGACAGTTGTTACCACTTGAGTTGCGTAAAACATGTTTTTTTTATTATTTAATAAGGAATGTGCATTGTGGTCCAGTGGATAACGACTCAGAATGAGAAATCGGAGAGCCGAGTTCGAATTCCAGTTGAATTTGTTGCAATCATATACGCACAAATACCCTTGGGAAAGGTATTATTCCATCTCTTCCCTCCAGCTATGGGTCAAATAACAGGACGGATTGGGTTCTGTAGCTTTGGTTGGCAACCAGTCTGTTGCAGAAAACAATGGCAACCTACTGCAGGATAATCTTCTGCCCAGTCAGTCATGTCTCTTTCGAGACATGATCGCCCTAGCATGTATCATGTATGGCACTTAACTGACTGTATAAGGAATCTACATATAGAAACAAAATATATTGTATTTTATTAAATACTAGCTTAAAAGTCACAATTTGGTGCAAACTTTTAGGCTTGCTCCTGCAGAGGGCTACTTGAGCATCTGACTCAAAACTAAAGGGACCTCTGGTCCAGCTTAGAAAATAGCAATGATAATTTTGAAGAAATAAGTTTTAATTCCTCCAGTTGCTTCATGGAACTTACAAACCTCACTTTAACACTGATTTGGGTTTTAAGTCCAATTCTGGCCAAAACACTCATTTGGGCTGAAATTGGAGTTTCAGCCAGTCTTTTGGCCAAAAATGAAATTCTTCAAATCACAAACTCTGTAACTTCAATTGAATTCTTCAAATTAGAGACTCTGTGGAACTTAAAGACTTCACATCACGAGAAATCTCACTTTAACTCTGATTTCTTGGCATTTTGAAGAAATAAAATTGAGTTCCTCAATTCACAAAGTTATGGAAATATTTTAAACTGAATTTAAACAAAATTTTTAAGATTCACAAAATTTTGTTATTTTAAATATAAATTAAAAACTAAAGTATTATTTTAAAATTCAAATTGTTTTTCATCTGTTCCCTCCTCTAATCGCAATGTTAGAGTAGATAGACTAAACTATCGCCCGGTTTACACTCCACCCACGTCTATTGGACGGGTGAAGGGGCTCATCCCTTGTTTCCTGTTTAGGATGTGGTTTCCGGCTTTCTCTTTTCCAATCTTTTACTCATTTCCATTCTTTTCCTCTTTTTTTTTTTTTTCAATTGGAGTAGATAGACTAAACTATCGCCCGGTTCACACTCCACCCACGTCTACTGAACGGGTGAAGAGGCTCATCCCTTGTTTCCTGTTTAGGATGTGGTTTCCAGCTTTCTCTTTTCCAATCTTTTCACTCTTATGTAGCCCCCTGCACATCAGTGGTATTACCGCCTTGCTCGGGGTGATATGATTAAAAAAAAAAAATGTTAAAGTATTAGATGAAGGATAGATTTTCAATCCTGGCATCATCCTGATTTAAAAGAGGTATGTCTATATAGAGCAAGTATGTGCGTTGTGTTGCATTGGATATCAGCTCGGAGTGAGAAATCGGGGAGCCGAGTTCGAATTCCAGCTGAATTCCTTGATTTCACTAACGCGCAAATACCCTTGGGAAAGGTATTAATCCGTCTCTTCCTTCCAGTTATGGGTTAAATAACAGGACAGATTTGGTTCTATAGCCTTGGTCGGCAACCAGTCTACCACAGAAAGCAATGGCAACCTACTGCGGGATAATCTTCTGCCCAGTCAGTCATGTCTCTTTCGAGACATGATTGCCCAAGCGTGCATCACGTATGGCACTTAACTGACTGACTGATAGCCTGAGTTAGCAGTGGTTCAGACACATGTAAGGACAGACAGAATTTGTTGTTTATTTAGATAGAAGTACTGAAAACTTCTAGTTTTCAATAGTTAACTTTTTTTTTTTTACTGTCTTTGAATATTTTTGTTGAACTTAAAAAAAAAGTAAAAAGTAGAATTTAGAAAATTCTTTAAAATGATTTTTTTCTGGTGATTGTTAATTCAATTTCTTTTTTCATGTCAACAACTTCTCACAAATATTATCTGTTCATTTTTGTTTATTAATAATAATAATACAACTTAAAAATGACCCATCAAAATTACTAGAGTTCAACATATTTTAAGGTCAGCAGAAATTTTGTCAAAAAGTGCTTAATAAATAACTAAAGCAACAATATTCAATGGATTTATCTCATTGACCAACTCCAGTCCCTCATGTAATACTGCTCATCAAGTTGAGAATAAATTTCCAATATGACTCTGATGTGTAGTTATTATGTGAAACTTTAAAGCTGTTCAGTGAGATAAGTCCATTGATTTATTGAATGTAGTTTTTTTTTTTTTTTTTTTTTTTACTCATAATCTCCAATATTCTTATCAAAGTCACAGAAATTTTGATTTCCTCTCTTGGGTTTCATGCTGAATTATTTTACTGATATCAACATACTGCAACTATTAACATTGTATTTATAATCATCTGGTCAGACTGCTTGCATACTCGTATTGAAGTAGATATTCTGTTTATAATCAAACAGTATTATATATTTATTTCTACCGGCCTGATTATTTACGGTAAATTTTTATTACGAAAGTGTGTGTCATTCGATCCTGTGACCCCTATCCACATAGGGGAAGCTACTATATTATCTGGTGTGTCTTAGACCTCTCAACCACGAATGATGATCAGTCTAAACAAAGTCGGATTAAGCCTATAACACAATTTTCAAATTTCTCGTAATGACCGTTTCTGCTCTGAAATGTATTGTCATGACAACAAATGTAAACGTTACGGAAATTAACAAAGATTAACAAGATCCTGCTGAATGACAAAAATCTATCGTAAATAATCAGGCTGGTAGAAATATATATATATATATATATATATATATATATATATATAATACTGTTTGATTATAAACAGAAAATCTACTTAAATACGAGTATAGATCCAAAATAATGTTCAAACAAATCATTTCATACTATTTTATATAAAAGGCTTGAGTATCCAGTGACATATAAAGGTTTGATGATGCCTGGGGTCAACTCCTTGATTGTATGCCCCTAAGACTCCAGTTAGACGGGCTTAAGGGCCTAGTACTGAGAAATGTGAGGAAGGAAAATATTTTAAATATATAAAAACAGATGAAACTGGAAAAAACATTTTATTCAAATTAAATATAAACTAAATTTTTATTTCACTCTTTGCATGGATGTCTTTACAGTATGGATACCAGAGGGCACTCTCTGTTCCCCTCTCTCCTTCCCTCTGCATGCTACTGTGAGTATCTATGAATTTTGGTATCTGTACTGTTCAAATTCCTTGAATTCCTTCCATCTCCTCTCCAGTTATGGGCTAAATAATTGGACAGATTGGGTTCTATAGCCTTGGTCGGTAACCAGTCTACCGCAGAAAGCAATGGCAACTTACTGCGGGATAATCATCTGCCCGGTCAGTCATGTCTCTTTCAAGACATGATTGCCCAGAGCATGTATCACGTATGGCACTTAACTGACTGAATATAATAGTTGGAAGCATGATTAAAGTTTCTACTGGTCATAAAGTGGGGGATCGATTTTACATTGTCATGAAGTAGTAAACTCATCCCCCACTAATTACTACTTATTAATATAATAATATAATCCACCTCTTCTTCATACAGCTATGGGTTGAATAGCAGGACAGATTGGGTTCTATAGCCTTGGTTGGCAACCAGTCTACTGCAGAAAGCAATGGCAACTTACTGTGGGATAATCATCTGCTCAGTCAGTCGTGTCTCTTTCGAGACATGATCGCCCAAGTGTGTATCATGTATGGCACTTAACTGACTGACTGACTGGTACTGAAGTAATTTGCTGTTATTACTGAAAGATAACTGCAGTTTTTAAAAATGTTGGGCAATTTTTGGTTTGATCAAAATGTTGTGCTGAATGTAATGGAATAAAAATTAATGAGTAAAAAGTATTAAAAATTTTTAATTGACTAAGTTTTCCCATTAGAATCAGAAAAAAAATTTACATTTATAGGACTCACAACGAGGAAAGAGGTTAGGGAATTAGACACTCACAGGACATACACAAGGCCTGAGGTAGAAATATAAACAGTAATCAACCTACCTAACAATCTAGGGTAAATGAATGAGAGAACAGGGAGTTGGTGGGATAGTAAAGATAAACATTAGTAAGAGCTCCAAAGGATAGGAAATTGTGGAGAGCCATGCTTAATCATATCCTGAAGGGACATAACCCATAGATGGACTGCTTTGAATATCAAATAAAAGCTAAATAGTTTCTTTCTGTTTCACATGTGAATCTCTTTCTGCTATTATTGTGCCATTATTCAGTAAGAAAATTATGCAATGCTGGTTCTCTCAAAGCTAATTCCACGAAATCAATAATATTGATCAGAAATTCGCTCTGTTAGTACTTTGCACACAGTTCAATATCTTTGCGGAAGCTGCTATCATTTCCCTATGGTATTCAAATGTATCATGTCACTAGAAAATGTGGGGTAGCAGGTATTCTTTACTATAGCTTAGTGTACTATAATTGTGTGTTCAGATGTAGTCAAATTAAGAAAGGTTATTTTTATAAATCTGGAAAAAATTCTTTAACATTAATTAGTATCTAATATAGTTACCAGTTTTATGTGATTAACTTTTGCCAATGTTTAACCTTCTTGCCCACAAAAAAAAAAAAAATTTAAAAAGAGAAACTAGTGTGGACAGTTACTTTCTTGACATTATCATTACACTGTTATTTTTACTCCCTCAGCAATGTTTATTTACAAGATTATGAAAATATGTCAACTAAGTACAATGTGAAATTATTTAACTTTTTACAAATAGTTTGCCAAAAACTATACACATTTCAAGAAAAGAAAAACTTGTATAGATTTTGTAACGTTAAATTTATTCAGATGTTATGAGATTAATACAAGTTACATTTGAACTTTGCAATCACTAGAGATGGTCATAATGGTGGACTTCAGCTTCCAGACATTTATCACTACAGCAAACTACTGCTTGGACAATGATAGCCAGTGTCTAGTGGGATTGTTGCTCATGTATTTTTAATTTCTTGTTTAAGGGTTGCCGATATAGTTGGTTTTCTGTGATACACAACATCCTTTAGAGTCCCTTATAGATAAGTCTGCAGGAGTTAAATCAGGAAATTATCATACTACAGTAAAAAGTGTTATTGTAATCTGATAAAACTACAAAAAACAAGTTTTTCTTTTTCAGAAGTTTGTTCGCCATTTTTTTTTTTTTTGAAGACTTTATTATTTACCTTCTATAAATATTTATTATTTACTGTATGGGTAGGTTTTGAAGGCTATCACAATGCATTTAGTAAAAAAAAAAAGGAAGGTAAAGAAGGTGTTGGGTATTACCTATTTATTATTCATTGATATTTTGAGATCAAAATCTCATCTTCAGAATGGCAGGAAAGTTTGTTTTCACGTCCGCTTGTGGACCGTGTCTTTCAACGAATGGTTATCCTTCACTGCTACTGCTGTCGTTAATTGTATTGTACGTGTACCTGTAAGTGTGTTTGAGCATGTATGTGTGTGTGTTTATAGTTTATATAAACAAATATAATAGTTTATAATAGTTTATATACGTGTGTGTTTATAGTTTATATATGTGTGCGTTGACCATAGTAGGATATAGCTTTTTTGCATCTTTGTTAAAGTGATAGCCTTCAAGACCTACCCATACACTTAATATAAACAATGCTTCAAGCAAATTACAAAACTCTCTTATCATTTATTATTTGAAAAAGAAACCAACTTTTTAAAATTTTTTTATTAAAAAATTTACAAAATTATCAAAATATGTAAATCAATGATAATGCAATATTTGCAGTAAAAACCAAAAAACATTCTTTAATAAAAATCAAGGAAAACTTTGTTCATTAAATGAATAGAGAAATAGACACTCGAAATATTGAGTGTGGTCTCACCTAAAATTATAAGAATCTTTTGGTTTAGATAAAGATACGCTTTCAATTTATTCTAGTGAATTTATGTAGTGAGAACAAATTGAGAGCAAGAAAATGGACTTTTCAAAATTTACATAAGTTACTTATCGCTATGGATTTATTTAACCCTCTAGGGCCATTCGTATCATATTATATTAATAAGTAGTAATTAGTGGGGGATCAGTTTATTACTTCATGACAATAGAAAACCGATCACCCACTTTATGCCCAGTATAAGCCTTAACCCTCTAGGGCCATTCGTATCATATTATATTAATAAGTAGTAATTAGTGGGGGATCAGTTTATTACTTCATGACAATAGAAAACCGATCACCCACTTTATGCCCAGTATAAGCCTTAACCCTCTAGGGCCATTCGTATCATATTTGATACAGTATGAAAACAAGCCTTGAAAGAAATATTTTCCTAAAAATTTTTAAGAGAAATTTTTTATAAATTTCAAATGAAAGCAGTACTGACTGCTCAGTCAATGAATACCAAATGTTTCCTTATAGGGAAATACTGTATCAAATATGATACGAATGGCCCTAGAGGGTTAAATTTTCTTGTTCAGACATTTTTATAAATTTAAGAATAAAATAATTTATTTGCATATATTTTTTTTTTGTTAAATAGTAAATAATAAATATTTTAATTTTTTTAATCATTTCACCCTAAGCAAAGCAGGACTGCCACGAGTGCACAGGGGGTTTCAGTGAGAGAAAAGACTGGGTACAGGAGGAGTCAAAGAAAGGATAAAAGATGGATGGTATTCACAGAGATAGAAAATGGCATTTGATGTTGCATTTTAATATTTGGAAATTGTAGTTTTTAGGATGTGATTTCCGGCTTTCTCTTTTCAAATCTTCTCACTCTGTTTTTTTTTTTCAATTGGAGTAGATAGATCTATCTATCACCCGGTTCACACTCCACCCACGTTTATTGAACAGGTGTAGAGGCTCATCCCTTGTTCCCTGTTGAGGATGTGGTTTCTGGTTTTCTCTTTTCCAATCTATTCACTCTTACGTAGCCCCCTGCACACCAGTGGCCTTGCTTGGGGTGATGTGATTAAAAAAAAGGAAGTAATTGGAAAGGAATTCCACAGGCAGGAAGTACGAAAAAAAAAAACAGTGTTAGAGTAGGAGAGGTGGTTACATTTAACTATTTCAACAATAAAAAGATGGGACCTAGATGCTAATCTAGTAGCAGGTTGGTACCCTGTCCACCCGAATTAGATTCGGGTGGACAGGGTACCAACGGCACTGAAGTTGAGATTCCAAGTCAGGATTGATTGCAGATTCTTCTTTAAATTTTGTTGAGTACATTGCAATTTTCAATTAGGTGGTTAAAAATGTCAGTCCATGGGTTATCAAAGAGAAAATTCTGAAGTAGTCCCAATCAGCATGCTGGTAACAGAATGAACAATGAATAGCTACCACAGAGTGGTTATATATAATAAACTAAACTATCGCCTGGTTCACACTCCACCCACGTCTATTGAACAGGTGTAGAGGCTCATCCCTTGTTCCCTGTTTAGGACGTGGTTTCCGATTTTCTCTTTTCCAATCTATTCAATCTTATGTAGCCCCGTGCACATCAGTGGTGTTACCGCCTTGCTCAGGGTGATATGATTAAAAAAAAAAAAAAAATATATATATATATATATATGTCTCATTTTTTAAAATTTTTTTGTGTGTTCACCCCAAGCAAGGCAGTAAAGCCACTGAGACTGAAGGGGGTTACTGGATCTGAAACAGAAACATTGTGAGAGAGTGATAACAGAGGAAGAGTAAGCAGGAAGAAAGTAGATAGCAATTTTACTTTGCATTTAAATTTCTGCATATTCAAGTTGGCTGGAAAGCATGGAGCTGGAAGGAAGTTTCATTAGCAAGAAAGAAACTGTTAGCATAGAATTTTAAGTTATGTCTTGTACTATGTTGAAATTCAAAGAATCTAGGCACCATGAAGAAGCACTCAGCCAATCAATTACTATAGCAGTATTTGTAGAAAAACCAAGGGGAAGCAACCTTACGGTGATGAGGAAATGACGGAAACTGTGATGTCAGATCAAGGCCAATAATATCACTGGTTCTTCTTTAGATTTTATCAAAGATCTTGAGTTAAATATCAGGAGCACTAGACCATATGTGGCAATAATATTCTCAGCATGGAACTTAAATATATAAAAGATATACATTGCAAAAAAATAATTGTCTAGCATGCAACAGTGAACCAATCTTCCTAGCCGCAATATATATATTTTTGTCTTATAATACTTGTTATATTTATTTTTGGCATGTAAATAGTCTTGTAATGTTCAGTGCATTTATAAGTGAAAAAAGAAAAAGAAAATAATTTTAACCTATTAAGGCTCACTTATACTCACCTGACTACAAGTAAATTTTGCAACCTGTCAGTTCAGAATATCACTATACATTAAGATCTTCTGTGTGTTTTTTCTTTTTTTAATTATTTTACTCCAAGCAAAGCAGGACTGCCACTGGTGTGCAGTGAGTTACAGTGAAAGAAAAAAAAAACAAGATGCAGGGGGATGTCAGAGAAGTATAAAAGAAGGGTGGGAATCAAAGAGATAGATGCCAGTTGATATTGCATTTAGTTTTGGGGAGTATAGCTATTAGAGAAGCAATCAAATGGAAGGGAGTTCCACAAGCAGGAAGTGCGAGTAAAGAAACTGTAGAGTAGAAGAGGTGGTTACATTTAACCATTTTGACAGTAAAATTGATGTCAATTTAGTAGCATATGTAAATACATGTGGTTGGAAACCAGGGGAAAATGCTTGTCAGAGAAGTTGCCATGAAAATACTTGTAGAAAAAACAGAGGGAAGCCACATTACATTAGTGTGAAATTAACTGAAAGGTGAGCTGCCAAGTAAGGATCAATTATATTGCAGATCCTCTTTTGGATTTTGTCAAAAATCTGAAGATGAATATCAAGCGCACTTAACCAGATATGGCAACAGTATTCAATGCACAGACGAATGGTAGATTTATAAATGTGCAAGATGGATTCTGATGAGGAAAACTTCCTGGCCCAACACAGTGACCCAACCTTTCTAGCAGTGTGTGTAGCTATAGATTTGATGTAGTCATTCCATTTGAAGTCATTTGAGAGAGAGTGAAGCCAAGAAGGTGCAGTGTGTTGCTCTGTAGGAGACTAGCATCATCTATTCAGATGGTGGGTAGGAAAGTTTCTATACGGTGGTTAAAGAAGAGCAGCTTCGTTTTTGGGGCATTAAAATTTACAAAATAAATGCTAGTATAAATAGAGAGATTGGGTTTTTCACCACCTTGCTAGGCCTATCACAAATCTTACAGAACCTTGTTGAAATTAGTCACGTATGTGTATGGACTTTTCACAATGTTCCTTAACTTGGGTGATCAGATGAGAACCATTGTTTCAATTTGGTATGGTCATAGCCATGGGATGCTCACTGTCTCTATATAGAGCATCAGAAATTTTTAGAGTATATAATGAGGACAGGAATTGGCTACATTGTATATATTAATGGCAAGAGGGATAGAAGAAAACGAGCTTATATAAATGGTTGGCAGAACAAGAAAGAGGCGATATAACAAAAGACAAAGCTTACTATGCTACAAAGTAGAGGAAGTTGTGGAGAGCTGTGGCCACTCATGTCCTGAAAGAACACAGCACATAGAAGATATTTTATGTATAATTTTCATATGCTTATCTGTGAAAATAGTAATCAAATCCTGTATTTCGATGAACTCTTTGACCTTAATTTCTTATCTTTTATTTCAATTTAACCCACCAGTCTTTCTCCTTTTACTTTGTGAAAAGAATCTTTTTTTTTTTTTGCTTTTTTGTCCTTAACAAGCAAATGCAATATTTATCACAGATATTTTTTCTTTTGTTCCCGTATTCTGTTTGATTACAGGTGTGATAAGTTATCAGACTGTTTGTGCATGTATGTTAATGCATGCATTTGTGTGTGTGTGTGTGTGTGTGCATGTGTCAGTTTCTATTTTTGTGTTTCTCTCTTGTTGCATTTTAGCATTGTGTTGTTAATGTGTTACTTTTATCAGTGAATGCAGTGTTAAGGAATCCATCATAAATCTTGAAAAACGTGTTGGAGAAAGATGAGATGTTTATCCTCTTTGCTTTTTTTATCTTCCTCTAAAGTTTTGTCTCATTGTCTTGCAAGGATTGATTTTTCAAGTTTGCTTTCTTTTCCTGGAAGGAAAGCCAAAAAAACAAAAAAAAGAACAAAGAAAAAATGCACATTCGCAAACTTTTGATGTTTGGAAAACAAAGCAGTCAGTTTTTTCTTAAAATTTTGTTTTCTACTTATTTAAACACTTAACAGATGTTTTATAACCTTTAAAATTACTTGTAAATAATCGATATTTGCTGAACAAGTAAGAGATAAAGTAGAACTTGGAATTTTTAAGATGATAAATTATTAGAACAAATTATTCTATGTGTTGTGTTCCTTCAGGACGTAGGCAATTCTGTCCTTTTCACATCTTCCTATCCGTAGTAGCTCTTAACACGCTTTCTCCTGTTACCCATCCCAAACCCCACTCTGCCACCCATTTGTTCAAACCAATCAAGTATGTTACACATTGCTTTCTCCTGTCATTTTCACTCTGATCTGTGAGTATTAGATTCTCCAAGCCCTCCTTCCTCATTACATAACCCAAGAATGTCAGCTGTCTTTTCCTAATGGTAAGTAACAGTTTTCTTTTTGTTTCCTTCCTCTCCAAAAACTCATTGTTGCTCACATGTTTGGTCCATGGTATCTTCAGTATCCTTCTGGAGAATCACATTTTTTTTTTTGCTTCAAGTCTTTCCTTCATTTTTGAGGAGATTGTTCAGCATTCACTGCCATATTGCAGAACAGACATCACATAACAACCCAATACTGCCTTTGTTTCCAGCAAAATTTTCCTGTCTCTCAATATTTTACTCAGCTTTTGAAATTATTACATAATTTATTAAAGCAGACTGATATCATCAGACCAGAAAAAGGTCCCAACTGTTAATCACACACACACACGCACACACACACACATATATATATATATATATATATATATATATATACACATACATGCTCAAACACACTTACACACACACACACACACACAAGCACCCGCTACAATTAATGAGAGCAGCAAAAACCAGGAATGACCATTCCTTGAAAGACATGGACTCGCTTGGACAGACACATGCTCCTCTGCCATTCTGAAGATAAGATTTTGATCTCTAAATATTAAGGTATAATAAATAGGTAATACCCCAAAACTTCTTTACCTTCCTTTATTTTACTAAACGCATTGTGATAGCCTTCAAGACCTAACTATACATAATTTATATTTTTTTCTAAAAATATTTTCATAGTAATTGTTCTCATAACTTTACAAATTTAAGTGCAGTACTTGATTGGCAGTTAGGTCTCATCATTTTACAGTTGAAATTGCTAGATGTAATCAGAAGTTTTATGCTAACATTTTCTCTGGCACTTCTCAGTTGTTGAACTCTCTTCTGGATCCATGCTTTCTAGTCAAAACTACATTTAGCAGCAAGTTCACTAATCAGGAGGTTTTGAGGAGCATGGAACCAGTTAATTGCTGCTGTTTTCAGGTCTACACTGACCCAGGAGGTAAGCACCTGTTAGGGCCCCAGGTATGGGCAAATAGTGAACCTCCAAACTCTCTGAAAATATAAAAAATATATTTTTATAGTAAAAAATGCCAGCAATACATCTTTATATTAAAAATTACCGATGATACATATTTATATTAGAATTACCAACAATACATTTTGTCATAAAATGACCAACAATGCATTTTTAAAGCAGAATTACTAACAGTGAATTTTATAGCTGTACATTTTATCTGGAGTTGAAGTCACAAAACTATTCAAAATATTTTGGTTTTGGCGTTAAATAACCTATAGAAATTGATATGCTACTAAAGAAAATCAATCAAACCAAACTTTCCAGTTAAATTTGATCTTAAAAAAATTAAATGGAATTTTAATTGTTATCTTCTGTTTCCACTATTTATATTATTTGAACAATTGTCCTCATGTTTCGGCTGTTGTACGCTCTGGCCTTCTTCAGGTGCTATGAATTTCAAACCAAACCCTTTATTACGCTCACTAGGGTATATCATTTTAATTCCTTGTGTGAAGCTTCTTTGGTAGTCATAAATTCTCTTCAACCCGACTCTAAGTTATTTGTTCACCACTGCTGTAACCTGGTATTGAACTCGCAATTCTTTGGGTCAAGTCACTGGAACTAACCAACATCTATATCCACTAGGCCATGTGTCCTTATGAGTTGTGAGTTTTAAGAATGGTCTGCTGGGAGTGAAAGAGAATGAAAAGACTTTAAAAGGAACTGGAAACCCAATCCTAAACACAAAGTAAGGGTTATACCTCTACTATTGATCAAAAGACTTTGGAAGTGTCTGAATCAAACCATAAATTAACCTATTTACTCCTACTGAGACAAAAGATAAATAGGAAATAAACTTTTCTGAGCAGTCTCTCAATAGATGAAGAGAATTGAAGCAACAGATACGGTTCAATAAAAGGTTGCTGAGAATTCTTTGGAGCATTTGAGCAACAAAGGAATTTTAAGGAAAATGGAAACAAGCCAGATATCTATACTTAGAATTAGAAAGATAGTGTTGAAATTTTCTGATGCATGATGAAGAAAGAGGGCTTGGAGAATCTGGTATTCACAGGATACACTGAAGGCAATAGTGAGTAAATTAGCTGACTGAGATAGTGACAAACTTTACTAACAGCTACAAATTCTGAGATGTAAAAAGCCATGATTGTCCATGTCTTGAAAGGACATAATACATAGATTTACATTTTTTTTCTTTTTGAAGAAAGGGAATATTTATAACTTTATTAACAAAATGATTGTACAGAATTTTGTTATAATTTAATAATTTAGTAACCTCAGACCATCATTTGACTTCAATTGTCATCTGAATTCATCTTAAATTGTCAACAGGATATCATCTGTATTTAGCTAGATATTCAGGCCTTTTTCTAAGAGTTATTTGAACTTAGGTTGTTTTTATCACTTTCTCTTTCCTCTCTTTTATGAGTATAATTATTAATACCAAATTATCTATGGTGTACCTATTTTCAGCACTATTAGAATTCATTGTTTCTACTGTCACATTAAGTATGGCGGTACAGTGGAGTAATGGATATTAGCTCCTGATTGAGGAATCGGAGAGTCAAGATCAATTTGAGTCAAATTAATTACATTCACTTATACACTAATACCCTTGGGAAAGGTATGAATCCATCTCTTCTCCTCACCAGTTATGGGAAAATAGCAGAACAGACTGGATTCTTTAGCCTTGGGTAGCAACTGGTCGAGGAGAAGAAAACTGTAAATTCAGAACCAGCTTAGAGATGGTTAATAGCAGGGTTATATATCTTTGGTTGGCAACCAGTCTACTGCAGAAAGAACTAGCAATATACTGTTGAAAAATCTCCAGTTGCTCTTTTCCAAAGTGATTTGAGCCAGCATAGAAGAATAAGCTCCAAAAATTAACATGAGAATAATATCACATGTTGATGCACAGTCTGCAATGATGCAGAGCAAGCAACTGATGATTTTCAATATAGGGAAAGTCTTTATGATGAGTTTTTTATACAAATAGTGTTACAGTTTTTTTTTTTTTCTGGAGTGGTTAAAATTCATGCTAAAAAAATACAGTGATCACACTACACATAAAATTGGTTTATGCACGAATACATATTGTAATTACTAATGGATTTATATATATATATATATATATATATATAGATATAAAAGATGTGCAGGTGAGGTCCTGAACAGACATTTCACACGAGTTGATGATGGACAAAGCCATGTTTTTAAGAGATTGAATCAAGGTCTACTATTTCTTAGAGAAAAAAAAATACAGTGATCACACTACACATAAAATTGGTTTATGCACGAATACATATTGTAATTACTAATGGATTTATATATATATATATGTGTATATAAAAGATGTGCAGGTGAGGTTCTGAACAGACATTTCACACGAGTTGATGATGGACAAAGCCATGTTTTTAAGAGATTGAATCAAGGTCTACTATTTCCCTGTGTCATACGACACAATTTCTCTTGCCAGAATCTTACACTTTTATAAGTCTACTATTCGTCTATGCGTTGAATAGTACAGTCACATCTTGTTTAGGTGCATCTGCTATGTATTTAGCAATTATTGATAAAATCCAAAGACAAATCTGCAATGGTATTGATCCTGACTTGGCTTCAGTCACATTCCCGTCACCATAAAATGGCTGCCTTGTATTTTTTCAATTGTTATGTATGTACCTATGGACAGTAATGAGTATATCTCAATCCTTATGTAATACATTGGACTCTAATGAGAGAGTGGTGTTTTCTTACTGTCTAGCAGTTCCTTACTAGCAGTAGGTACTTACTTCACACAGCTTGCGAGTCTTGTATTTGATGATATTATAAATATTACTATTTATTTCCAAGCTTTGTTTTGGGTCATTACTCATGCATTAATCTTTCAGGTTACAGCAATATATATATATATATATATATATATATATATATGTATGTATGTATGTATGTATGTGGATGACTACGCTCTCACACCCTGATTGAGCACTCTGGAAGAATGGTAGACTTTGATAAACAGTAGCTACTCTGGCATGTATGCATCGCTCATTCCATAATGAATGAGAGCACTCTGGCTATTGGGCATGTATAATGATAATATGCACGCTAAAAAGTCTGCCTTTTTCTACCGAGTGCCCATAGCCCAGAGGTAGAATCGCCGACCAACACCAATTCGGTCGGGTTTTGATCCTGGGTTAAAAGCAATCGGAGTCTCACTGTAATGAGCTGTGATACAGCGAAACAGATCTATCTGTGGATGACTATATATATATATATATATATATATATATATATACACCACAGTTGTCTGTATATATATCATCATCATCATCATCAATGTTTAATGTCTGCTTCCATGCTAACATGGTTGGACAGAGTTCTCTTGATGATCTTTTCCAGGCTGCCTAATTTTGTGTAAGGCCTGGCTGTAATTTCAACTTCTTTAAATCATGTAGTAACCTTTTAGGTTACAACATTAATATAAATATTTTCATGGTAATTATTCTATTGAACTTTCCTTGTTGGTACTTAAGATTTTATGAATTCAAATGCGGTACTAGATTGGTGGCAAGGTATCATCATTTTACAGTTGAAATGGCAAGCGGTAACCATAAATTCTATGCTAAGAGCTTCTCTCACACTTCTCACCTGTTAAACTGTCTCACGGCTTTTTGCTTTCAAGCTCAAATTTGACCATCAAAACTTTAAATGCAATTTTAATCATTATCTTCTGTATTCTTTTTTCTTGTTCTCACTTCTTAATAATACTTTCTTTTTTTCATATTTTCTAATACTTGTATGTCTTAGTGGTTTGATTGCCTTGTTTGGGGTGAAATGATTTAAAATAATTACATATACTGATATCAGTTGACTTAACAAGGTACTTCACATTAAGTGAAGCAAATTAAATATGCACCTTTATGAGGTCAGTCTGCCGGTTAATAGATGAGAGTACACAGTTAATTGTGACATTTCTTTATATCACAACACAAAGGCAATATTGATTTTTCATTTGCACATTATATTGAACCCTGAGATACTACCATCTGTTTCTCTTAGAAATTGCTTCATTTGGTCAATAAAATTAAATTTATTCACACTATCATTACTGGCTTGGATACTTGAATCCTTACATAACGCCATCTACGTTTTTGTTAGTCACCATAAAAAATTATTATATAAGGCTACTTTGTTGCTGTTAGCAAAAGGATGAACTCAAAATACAAGGTCCTGAGTATGATGGTAAACTGCATCTGGCAGCAAGGCTTCTGATTGGGAGGTTGTGAGGAACATGGAACCTGTTAGGGTCCCAGCTATGGGCAAATAGTTAACCCTCAAATTGGGTTCAAAACACTATGAAAGTATAAAAATAAACTTTTATAGAAATATATACATAAAAGTAGACTTTTATTAAAAAATATATATTTTTGACAAAAAATTATTACCATAACACATTTTTGAAAGAAAAAAAAATTATTGCCATCATGTATTTTTGAAGGAAAAAATTATTACCAGCAATACATTTTTGAATACAAAACTAGAGGACATCTTCAGTTTTTTAAAATAAAAAATATAAAAATGAAAATTTTTCATCAAAATCTGACAAATCAACCTTTTCACTATAACTGAACATTAAAAAAAATACCTTAAAACCCCACCTTTTTTGACATTAAATAACCCACAGAGGTTGATATGCTATTAAACAAAACTCAAAATACAAATTACAAATCAAAGATACCAAATCATACAAGCATAGAAATTTAAAGAGAGGACGAAAAGTGGAGCCAGAATGCATGGTTGTTAGTGAAAGTATAAGCTCAAAATGCAAATTTCAAATCACAGGTACAAAAGTTGAAATATCTGGGAAGTATTCTAAAAGAACAGAAAGTGTAATACTGAAATCCAAAGATACATTGGGATGGCCAAAGGTGCATGCCAAAAGCTAAGTAGAGTATCAGGAGACATAAAAACACTCTTAGAAACAAAAATGGGTACTGAACTGTTATGTGATACCTGTTCTTTTATATGGCAGTGAATGCTGGACAGTCTTAAAGATGAAGAGACTTGAAGCAACAAAAATGTGGTTCTACAGAAGGATGCTGAGGATTTGATGGAACAAACATGTTGACAACAGTTTTAAAGAAATAGATATAAAAAGCTAATTTATACTTAACATTAGAAAGAGATAGTTAAAATTTCTGGAGTGCAAAATGAGGAAGGAGGTTTTGGAAAATCTGATTCTCACAGGACAGATTGAGGGCAGAAAGGACAGAGGAAAGCGATGCATAACATTCTCAATGAGCTTGAGTAAATGGATTGTGGAACAGGGTTTAGGAGAAATAACAAAAAGACAAAATTTATTAAGTGCTGTAAAGGACAGGAAATTGTCATTAAAGATGCATGTTTTAACTTTAAACAACCCACAAAGGATTGATAAGCTGTAAAAAAAAAAAGTAAATCACTCAAATTGTTGGAAGTTTACAAGTGATGTGGTTTTTGTTATCATGCTTTGTGATTTGTAACACCATTCTGAGATCTGATAAAGGATTACCTTTAAAGATGTACACTGCTCATTCACTTGAAATAAATAACATGGTAGAAAAGATGTACAGCAGTAAATATATGAAACAGCATAAAAAATGACCATTTCACATTCTGGACATTGAGAATTAACAATTGAAAGATTTATTTTTTGTATTTCTGGTTGAAAAAGAAAAACAATTGGATTTTTAAAGAAAAGTGTATTTTTTTCTCTCTCATGCCATTGTCATTGATTCAATTAAAAGTAGACTTACAACCATATCATGTTGATCACTGAAGTTAAGCAATGTTGAGCTTTGTCAGTACCTAGATGAGTGACTACATGGGAATAACAAGTGTTATAAATTTGAATATGCGGCTGTTATATTCAATAACGAATTTAAATTGGATAGCCAAATTCCAGTTTGGTTTGTTATATTAACTGACATGCAAATATCCTTGGAAAATGTATGAATCCACTACTTCTCTTCCCATGTGTGGATTAAATAGTAGCTCTTGTATCAGTAATTGATTATCTAAAAAAAAAAAATTATTACAACCTGAAAATATTTTCTGGTATTAAATAACCTGAAAAAGGGTTAATAAAGCATTAAAAAAAAAAAACAAATAAATCAATCAAAAATTTCTGTAAAGATATGTTAAACGATGTTCCCATATTTAATTTTCTAAACCAATCTGTTTGTGCAATGATTTTGATCCTCACTTTACTAATTAGTATAGCATTGTATCAGACTCAGCTGAGATTACTACAGCAAGTTAGTGTCTACTGTAGTAAGTTTATTACAAAACAGTTTGCTAGTCTACTGGGGAAATGTGATATATAAATTTCTATATATTAGAAGAATGTTGGGTAACTGAATGACAAAATGGAAAAATTCTATACAATGTGTTTCATCTTTTATTTTAGTGTGAAGTCCTTTTAATGTTGCTCTTGATGGAATTTATATAATAGGAGTAGGTAAGTTTGTCTATCATCAGGTTCACATAACTCCCTGGTCTTTTGAACAAGAGTAGAGGTTTATCCCTTCTTTCCTGTTTAGGAGTGGTTTCTATTTCTTTCTAAAGGCTGCTTCAGCTTTATATTCCTAACACTTGTTTTTTTTCTTACGCTAATATTAGTCAACATAGTAACCCCCTTTCTTGAGTGGCTCTTGGTCCTTGTATTGTGTGAACATTAAAAAAAAAAAAAAAGGCATAAATATGATGATGTCCAATGCCAAAAAGACTCACAAATGCCACTAGGGTCCATGTCACTCTAACAGCTGATATTTAAGACTCCATCCACATGCAATGACAATGATTGAACTACAAAGAAACTGCCTCAGACTGCAGTGCCACTGTCCACAGTAAGAACTAAATTTATCTCTATCCTTTATTCATGTTACTATTACGTACACATACTGACTCTTTTACACAAACAAGCATGTAAGCACATTTCACTGTTCTCAAGTAACACAGTTTATATCTAATCTAAACTTATTTATAAATGGAACTTTGTCTGTGTGTGTGTGTGTATCCACTACCTATAGACTCCAAAACAGCTGAACCGATTTTCTTGAAAATTTACACTGTTGTACTATAAGTGTCTGCGAGTGTTCTTAGCTAGGTTTTGTGTCGAGGTACCCCCAATAAAAATCGATAATTGAAAAAATCGGGTTATAGAAGGAGTGGTCTGATTTTAATCAAATTTGATGCACTCATAGACAAAGACATAAGAACTGATATTCAGAAGTTTCAAGGTTGCAGTTCTTACAATAGTGCAAAAAATCGATTATATATATAAAAGACAAGATGTTTGTGCGTGTGTGTCTGTTTATCTGCCTGTATTTTTTCAGCCCTTTTATTTTAGTTTTGGCTTCGGCTTTGGTTCTAAGTAGGTATAATTGTAGTTCTTAGTCTCAGCCATGATACCATTTACTCAGAGGACCTATTTAGTCTTCAAAATTCAGTTTGCGACGAAAAAACTGATTTAATATTGATACCAGGAAATCAAAATTTGTCTTACATCCATTCATTTTTCTTTCAGTCTACGGTTTCGCTTTAACTGGAAACAACTATTGCTTTTTAGTCTTTCGTGCCAACGTCCAAAGAGTTTGAGCTCCAGGACCATGGATTAGTTTTAAAGCTTTCATTACACCCTAGCAATGCCGGGCTATGCTGCTAGTTCTATCAAAAAACTTGACTAACAATCATAAAAAGAATATTACTCATTCAACACAAACTACTTGTATTCTTGTTGTATATGAAATTAATGTTATCTGTTCATACCATGTTGTCTTTTCTTACTAATTTTTATTTTTTCCATGAAAGTCATGGGATTATTTCAACTGGCTGAATAAAGGGCAGTCCTGCAACAATATTTTAATTTATTGAATTGAATTCCAATGCTCTGAATTGATGTTTCCCAAAACCCAAGGTTCTTATACTCATTCTATAAATTTTTACTTCAGTAGAACTACATTTCTTTTCAGTCCAACTCATGGTCAGATTCATTACAATGAATGACTAATGAATACTAGTATCCTGAGTTTGACATTGCCTTGAGTAAGACTTGATAGAATTAGTTGTACATCTTGCACTGGCATCAATGGTTAATGCTTTAAAATAGAAAGTGAAAATTTTGAATCTTCCAGGCAAGCAGACCACCACTTGTGCATATAGTGTTAGTGTGTAAAAATGACTTTTCCAAGTAAAAGATTTTATGAATTTCTTGTCCCCAACCATGCCTGACAACCTGTCATGATAATCTGTGTGCTTTTGTCTTCTTATGTATTGTCCTCTCTCAAGTTAGGATATTTCCATTCTTTGCAAGATGTTCTTGTAATTTCTGTCTTGTCATTTATTGTTTGTCCTTACATGATACACATTAAAATTTTCCTCCACCTCTCTTCTTAGACTCAGACATATTCCATCTCAAATTAACTAATTCTTTAGTTTATTTTACATTTTCTATTCCACTTGGATTTTTTGTGGAAATGGAAAGTATCATTTTATGCCTTCTGAATATGGAATTCAAACAAACAGCAATTAATAAATGTATTAGCATGACATGTTACAGAAAAATAAAGAAACAAATTTGAAATCATGAACAGTTCAATACCATCTTCAGTCAGTGTCTCTTACATGTTTTGTGTCAATTGGAGTGAGAAGTAATGTACCTTACCAGTTTAAAAGTCAAAAGGAAAAAAGAGAAGAGCCTTTCAAATATCGTGTCACCCGTGATTATAATTTGTAAAGAGATGTTAAATGATAGCAGTTATCTCACAAATTAATAAGTATGTTTTATGTCCTGTTTCCTTCTTTTTTCCTATGAAAACAAAGTTTTGTGAGCAAATATTTTGCTCACAAATATTTTTGCAGAATAGTGATCATAGCTTCTTTTTTTAAACAAGTGTCTCTTTTGCTTAGGATGTGTGTTGTGGTGCATTGGATATCAGCTCGGAATGAGAAATCAGGGAGCCGATTTCAAGTTCCAGTTGAATTCATTGCATTCACTTATGTGCAAATACCCTTGGGAAAGGTATTAATCCGTCTCTTCCTTCCAGTTATGGGTTAAATAACAGGACAGATTGGGTTCTATAGCCTTGGCTGGCAACCAGTCTACTGCAGAAAGCAATGGCAACCTACTGCGGGATAATCTTCTGCCCAGTCAGTCATGTCTCTTTCGAGACATGATCGCCCAACTCTTTTGCTTCTGGCTTTGTGACAGGAAGTAAAGATCCTCAGCTACTTTTTGTGTCTTTCCATATTTGCGATAACATTGGAGGTTTTACCTAAACTTTCTTACAGTGCAAATTCTTTGTGCGTTATTCCAACATGGTTATTTTTTTTTAATAGGTAGAAGCCCTCTCACTGTTAAATACAAAAATCTGATTAAATATTGCACATCTGTTCTTTAATACTTCATATCAATCTTCAAGCAAAGCATATTTCTATCTGTCAAATAGTAGTCTATTTGATTAAAGCATCAGTTCATAAATTTAATGGTATTGTTAGTTCTATCTCTGGACCGGTATCTTTATTGCCTTGCTTAGGGCAAAATGATTTTTTAAAAAAAGTGTGTGTAGATATATATATATATATAATAATTCACCCACGTGGAAGATCTAACATGTTCTGGTAACATTGATCTGCTCTGTCTTCTTTTTTCTTTTCCCTACACTTACTTCCATTTTTTTTTACATGCACAAATTCATTTTCCCATAATGTATTCATCTCGCTGATAAGTGGGTATTAAATTAACCTATTGAAATGGCCATCTGATTTAAGAAAATTTAGACTTTTTTAAAATAAACATTGGCTCTGTAAATAAATAATTTTAATTACATTGAGATCAGTGTTAATATTTAATATTAATAGAATACTTTGGAATTTTCCGTCAAGTCATTTTTTGGGGATGTATGACATATATGTCATGTGGCAAATTTGTATTAATCTTTTTAATATATATATATATATATAAGATTAATACAAATTTGCCAGTCAACTAATTGATGTTCTCTTCAACATCCCAAATCTAGAATTTCATAGATGAACCAACCAGCGATTGCTCCATCTCCTTGCTAGTGGATATCAGCAACATATATATTGGATAAATGGAATAGAAAATGGGAAGAAAGATCCCATTTGATGTTTCGTCTGACAGATGGGCTTCATCAGGCTAATGTTTTTATTATATATAGAGAGGAAGAGGAATGAAATATGAGCAAACATCAGCAATAATAATATGTTAATAAAAATGCTGAAGATGCAGGTTTTAATTTAAAATTCTGGTTTCCTAACTTCGAGTAAACTTGTTGTTTTTTTTTTTTTTAAATATTTCATGTTAGATTAGCAGTAGTTTTATTAAAAATGAAGATATGCTGAAGATAACCTGAACAAAAATTACCTTAGAAAACTCATTAAATCGTACACTTCCGAAATGTTTTTGCCAAATAAACTTCTATGTGTCCTGTCCTTTCAGGGCATAGGCGATCATGGCTTTTCACATCTCCCTATCTCTGGTGGCTCTTATCATGCTTTCTCCTGTTACTTCACGCAACCCTCATTTCATCATCCACCTGATCAAGTCCTTCAAATATGTTATTCGCTGCTTTTCCCTGTCTCTTTTTCACTCTATCTGGCCTGTTCGTATCAGCTTCTCCAAGCCCTCCTTCCTCATTGCATGTCCCAGGAACTTTAGCTGTTACTTCCTGATGCTGAGTATTAATTTCCTTTTCGTTTTCATCCTTTCCAAAACCTCATCATTGCTCATATGCCCGATCCATGATATCCACAGCATCCTTCTGTAGAACCACATTTCAGTTGCTTCAAGTTTTTCCTTTATCTTTGATGATATTATTCAGCATTGATTGCCATATTGAAGAACTGACATCACATAGCAATCCAGTACTGTCTTCTTTGTTTCTAGCGAAATTGTTTCTTAATACTTTACTCAACTTCTGGAATGCTTTCTTTGCCATGCCAATTCGCTTTCAAATAAACTACTTAATCTTTTAGTATATATATATATATATATATATATATATATATATGTGTGTGTGTGTGTTCAATTGTGATAACTTTTAATGACAATTATTATTCAATGGTTTTACTGATAAAATATATTTTGACAAGCAAGTATTTTATCATGAACTGCTTAACAGCAGAGTGTCATACACACACTCAAACAAATGTATAAACACTTTGATATTGTTTCACTCAAGTCAACTTGCTTTCTTTCCAGATTTACGCATGAGTATTACTAATGTTACTCTAGTTTAACTACATGTTAACTTAAGCCTATGGCTTGAGTTACTTCCAGGTCTTGTATAGGGTAAACCTTACTGTAAAATATATATAATCATTAACCAGTTATTAGTCAGAATTGTTAAAAAGTACTTTTGTTTCCTGTTTAGGATGTGGTTTCCAGCTTTCTCTTTTCCAATCTTTTCACTTATCTTTTTTAATTTTTTTTTTCAATTGGAGTAGATAGACTGAACTATCGCCTGTTCACACTCCACCCATGTCTATTGAACAGGTATAGAGGCTCATCCCTTGTTCCCTGTTTAGGATGTGGTTTCTGGCTTTCTCTTTTCCAATCTATTCACTCTTATGTAGCCCCCTGCACACCAGTGGCTTTACCGCTTTGCTCGGGGTGATATGATTTAAAAAAAAAATACATATGTAATGTAGAGCCATTAAATATTTTGAATGAAAATGTGTGTGTGTGTGTGTGTGTAAGGAGCAAGAAGTATGAAAAAAGTAGGAAAAGTTTACATGTCATACATTTCATCCTTTACAACTTGACATTGAAGTAACTACAAATATGCATCAAGAGCTTTTTTGACTTTATCATACATCTTCCCCTTAAAATTGTTTTTGATATGTAAAAAAAAAAAATACTGTTTTCACACACAGGCATACATATATACATGCACACACATGCCACAGAAAGGAGTACTTAAGACTTTTCACACACTAACAGCCTCTCATGTACATGTCATGGTTGGCATCCAACTCATTCAAAAATGTCTAACCTGTCAACTGTATATGATTGTTTTCTCATATCAAGGATTAAAAAAGACTTCAACCAAATGAACCTTCTATGTTTTAATATAATCCTTCATCAGATCTTACAAAATCACAAGAAACTTTTTTAAATAAAAAAAATGTTACTAAGATACAAAGGGTTACCAAATGTTAGGAAATATGAGAAAAAGTAAAACATTATTAAGGAGAGAAGAATATTAAAAGAATAGGAATTAAGAATAGAAAAAAATAATGATTAACATTGTATTTAAAATTTTGAAGATTGAATTTGAATGTAAGAAGCCAGAAGTGTCCCATGAGCAGGAAACTGTTAGCATAGAATTTATGGTTACATCTCACCATTTCAACTGTAAAATGATAGGACGTAACTGCCAGTCTCATGCTGCACTTAAATTCATGGTCTAGGTACTAAGGGGGAAAGCTCATCAGCACAATCACCATGAAAGCATTGATAGTGCTTAATATTTTTGTTGTAAATTCTCAAGAATAAAGAAAATCTAAACTTATTTATAAATGTAACTTTGTCTGTGTGTGTGTGTGTGTGTGTTACCTATAGACTTCGAAACGGCTGAACTGGTTTTCTTAAAAATTTACACAGTTGTACTATAAGTGTCTGCGAGTGTTCTTAGCTAGGTTTTGTGTCGAGGTACCCCCGATAAATATCGATAATCGAAAAATCGGGTTATAGAAGGAGTGGTCCGATTTTAATCAAATTTGATACACTCTTAGACAAAGACATAAGAAATGATATTCAGAAGTTTCAAGGTTGCAGTTCTTATAATAGTGCAGAAAATTGATAATATATATATATATATATAAAAAAGGCAAGATGTTTGTGTGTGTCTGTTTATCTGCCTGTATGTCCTTTATACAAATCCACAAATTTTTTCATCCAATTCTCACCAAACTTCACACAAATATTCTTTAGGCTGAGTCTGAGCTCCAGGACCATGGATTAGTTTTAAAGCTTTCATTACACCCGAGCAACGCCGGGCTATACTGCTAGTTAAAAAAAAATGTGTAAATTCACTTTCATATGTTTAGGATTTATTAAAATCATCACTTTTTAAAACAATAAGCATTGCTGAGAAGTGAAGGTAGTTAAAGGGGGAAAAAAACTGTCTTTTGTTAGACTTTTAGTCATGAAAGTTAAACATTGCATAATTTCCATTTTAGGGGACCAATTGTAATGAAGTGTATCATTGTAATAACTAATCATACTTGGCATCAAGGTCACACTTTTTTAATGCAAGAATAGTCAAATATAACCATCACTTCTTTTCTAACAGTTTCTTTTCTCCCACATCCTGTCTGTACATCTCCTTTCTGTATACTTGCTTCCCTGATAGATACAATCTCCAAAAGTTTAAATGCAATGTCAATTGCCATCTCCTACCTCCCTAAATCTACCCTTTCTTTGGTATCCTCGCTACC
Organism: Ascarosepion bandense; assembly: GCA_037127315.1. Taxonomy (NCBI): domain Eukaryota; kingdom Metazoa; phylum Mollusca; class Cephalopoda; order Sepiida; family Sepiidae; genus Ascarosepion; species Ascarosepion bandense. Next base: position 103,920 of record JBBBDQ010029430.1, read on the forward strand.
TTTTTTTTTCTCTGTAACCCCCTGCACACCAATTGCAGTCCTGCCTTGCATGGTTAGGGGAGGGTTTATATAAAAAAAAGTTATGAATAAATTTGGATTACACTAATATGACAATATTCAATGTAAAAAGCAGTGAATTGACAAGCACTTGATGACGGCTGATATGCAAAGTGGCTGAAACATTGTGATAGTCACAACAAAGATGAGGACAATAGTCCAAGTGTAAATAATTTAGTAAATAATTGTTTCAGTGACTGAAACTTATCTCAAACTGTCTGGGTGTATTTTGCATTGGGAAAAATCAGTATCTGTTGGATTTGTTCCCAATTTATTGATCAGTTTTTGGCAAGTATGTCCTTGTGAACACAGTATGTTAATAAGATGATAAACTCTGTTTTCTGTCAGAATGTCCTCACAGTTGGCTTCAGTAGAGCGAACTGAAGATTTATCACTGCTTTATGACATAGTCTTGTTATTTGAATTGGGGTCTGTGGATAAATTGTATTTGGGGACTCATTTAAGTGTAAGTTATTAATCATTTAATTACCCCCCTTTGATTTCAATATTTATGTAAAATTGTAAAGGCTAGCTTCACTTGTTTTTTATTTTGGACTAGCAGTATAGCCTGACATTGTTCGGGTGTAATGAAAGCTTTAAAACTAATCCATAGTCCTGGAGCTCAAACTCTTTGGACGTTGGCACGAAAGATTAAAAAGTAATAGTTATTTCCAGTTAAAGTGAAACCGTAGACTGAAAGGAAAATAAATGGATGTAAGTCAAATGTTGATTTCCTGGTATCGATATCAAATCAGGTTTTTTCATCGCAAACTGAATTTTGAAGGCTAAATAAGTCCTCTGAGTAAATGGTATCATGGCTGAGACTAAGAACTACAATTATACCTACTTAGAGCCAAACCTAAAGCAAAAACTAAAATTAAAGGGCTGAAAAAAATACAGACATAGAGGCAGATAACCAGACACACACACAAACATATATATATATATATATATATATATATATATATACTAGCAGTATAGCCCGGCATTGCTCGGTTGGACATTGGCATGAAAGACTAAAAAGCAATAGTTCTTTCCAATTAAAGCGAAACCGTAGACTGAAAGAAAAATGAATGGATGTAAATCAAATTTTGATTTCCTGGTATCGGTATCAAATTTTCTGCACTATTGTAAGAACTGCAACCTTGAAACTTCTGAATATCATTTCTTATGTCTTTGTCTATGAGTGTATCAAATTTGACTAAAATCGGACCACTCCTTCTATAACCTGATTTTTTCGATTATTGATTTTTGATATTTATTGGGGTGCCTCGACACAAAACCTAGCTAAGAACACTCGCAGATGCTTATAGTACAACTGTGTAAATTTTCAAGAAAATCGGTTCAGCCGTTTCGGAGTCTATAGGTAACACACACACACACACACAAAGTTTCATTTATAAATAAGTTTAGATTATCGATTTTCTGCACTATTGTAAGAACTGCAACCTTGAAACTTCTGAATATTGTTTCCTATGTCTTTGTCTATGAGTGTATCAAATTTGATTAAAATCGGACCACTCCTTCTAAACCCGATTCTTTCGATTATCGATTTTCAATATTTATCGGGGGTACCTCGACACAAAACCTAGCTAAGAACACTTGCAGATGCTTATAGTACAACTGTGTAAATTTTCAAGAAAATCGGTTCAGCCGTTTCGGAGTCTATATGTAATGGACACACACACACACAGACAAATTTCCATTTATAATTAAGTTTAGACGTCATGAAGAACTGAAGAGATAACAGAAGGAACTAAATAATAATACTGGCAGCATAGCATATACCAATTTGCAGGGAATTTCTGTTTGCTTTTTCTAGTTTGGGTTTGCTTCATAACTGAATAATATGTTTTTTTTATACATAGACATAATTCATTTTGTTCTCAGGTGAAAGTTTCACCATCTGCTTAAGTTGTTAAAATAACCAAATGAAAAATATTCCTTACTCTAATATATCAGGATTTCTAAAGAGCAGTTCGCAGATGCACTGACAAAGACAGCAATCTCTTCAACAAAGTTGGTCGAAGTACTTGAAAATGCCAAATTGCTTTAGTAATTGGATATATACGGATGTTGTTTTATTCAGGAAAAAAAAAGAAATTTGTTTACAGAAGTATGCTAATGTTAATGACTTAATTATCTCCCCTTTGATTCTAATACATATCAGTCACTTAAGTGCCATACATGATACATGCTGGGGCGATCATGTCTCAAAGAGACATGACTAACTGGGCACAATGTTTTCCCACAGTCAGTTGCCATTACTTTCTGTGGTAGCCATATATCAACTTCTACTCTATCAGCTTCTTTTCTTGCACTTCCTGCTTGTGGAATTCTCTTCTGTATACTTGTTTCCCTGACATCTGCAATCTCCAAGAATTTAAATGTAAGGTCAATTGCCATTTTCTATCTCTCTGATTTGCATCCTTTCTCTCATGTTCTTTTCCCTATCCACTCTACTCTCATCAGCTCTTTTCACACCAGTGTTCTCGTCCTTCTCTTACCCATTCTCTGGCAACCCCTATAACTTGTTCCTCTTTCTCATCACTTTTCTCCTATGTAAGCCCCTGCACACAAGTCACAGTAAAACTGCCTTGCTTGGGGGAAATGTCCTAGTATCAAAGAGTATTAAAGCAAAGGAAAATATTCTTAGAAATCTTATGGCCAGATCACTTTGAAACACTGGTTTCTGTATGATCACCAAAATTATGCAACATTGAGCCTCGTCACTATATAGATGGGTGACCACTTAGAAATACCAGATGTGGTAAGTTTTGATGTCTTCATATGCTGTCTCCCTTCAGAACATAGGCGATCATGGACTTCCACTTGGCTTTGTCTTTTGTCATTCTCAATATATTTTTTTCTTGGTATCTTTTCCAAACCCCACTCTGCCATTCATTTGCTCAGACTTGTCAAGTAGGTCTTGTGCTGCTTTCCCCTGTCTCGCTTTCCTTCTGTCCTGTGAATATTAAATTCTCCTGGCTCTCCTTCCTCTTTACATGTCCCAGGAACCTCGTCTGTCTCTTCCTGATGTTAAGTATCAGTTTTCTTCTTGTTTACATGATTTGGGGAGGTAGACGGCAATTGATGTTGCATTTAAACTTCTGGAAATTGTAGCTATCAGGGAAGAAAGTATATGGAAAGGACTTCCACAGATGGGAAGTGCAAGAAAAGAAACTGTTGGAGTAGAAGTGACAGTTGCATTTGACTATTTTTACAGCAAAAGCATGGGACCTAAATGCCAATCTAGTAGCATGAGTAAATTCATGTGGTTGGGGCACCAGGGAATGAAGATTGTCAGAGCAGAAGCCATGAAAATATTTGTAGAAAAGACAGAGGGAAGCCACATCCTGTTGGTGAGAATGCAATGAAGGTGAGCTGCCAAGTCACGATCAGCTACATTGCAGATCCTGCTTTGGATTTTGTTGAGAACCTCAAGATGAATAGCAGCATCACCTGACCAGATACACTAAAAATATTCCACAAATGTACGAATGGTAGATTTATAAATGTACAAAATGGATTCTGATGAGAAAAACTTTACATTAATTACATTGTTCAGACTGTTGTCCTCATCTTGTTTAACATGAAAATAAAGATGAGGACAACAGCTGGAACAATGCAAAATAATGTAAATACTACTTCATCTCAGAAGGATAAACAAATCCTGAGAAAAACTTTATTTCCATTGTTCGGACTGTTGTCCTCGTCTTGTTTAACATGGCAATAAAGATAATGACAACAGTTCAAACAATGGAAATAGTTTAAATACTACCTCATCTTAGCAGTGTAAACAAATCTTGAGGAAAAACTTTCTGGTATGATAGCGACCCAACCTTCTTAACAGGAGATGCAGCTATAGATTCGATGTAATCGTTCCATATGAGATTGGTTTGAGAGGGTGATTCCAAGGAGGTGCATTGTGTGGCTAGGAGACTAATGTCATCTATACTGATGGAAGGTATTCATTGCTACATAAGAGGATGGATATCGCATAGGAATCCAGCACTCTTTTCTGCACTTCTGTAACAAAATTTATATTAAAGTATTTTTTATTTTTATTTATTTTATTTTATTTTTTTATAATAATTTCACCCAAAGCAAGTCAGGAATGTCACTGGTGTACAGTGGGTTACAGAGAGAGGAAAAAAAACAGCACAGAGAATACCGAAGAATGGACGGATTGTTAATAAGATTTGGGGAGGGAGATGGCAATTGATCTTGCATTTAAACTTCTGGAAATTGTAGCTATCAAGGAAGAAAGTATATGGAAAGGACTTCCACAGATGGGAAGTGCAAGAAAAGAAACTGTTGGAGTAGAAGTATTTATAAGTAAAATTCATCTTCGAAAGGAAAGCAGCTTTGTTTTGGAAGCATTGAAGTTCACAAGCCATTTCCTACTGCATTCCAACACAGATTGGAGTTCCTTCTCAAGTGCAGCAGTAAGGTTTACTTTAACAGCCTCAAATCTATAGCTACTAATAAATACTAAATTAGTGATACTACTTTGAACTTTATATTTATTTTCCTCTTAAAATGCTATATTTCCCTTAATATATGCTTTGACTGACATAATAAATAACAATTCTGGCTCTCGTGAGAACAGTAATTATTACAGAGTTCTCAGCCCTTTGCCAATAACTGAATACTTTATTTCCTATCGATTAAATAATTGCCTGCCTGCTGTTATTTCTGATTTTCATTGAATTTTTCATATTTTATTTTCAAACTAATACTTTTTTTTCTTCTTTTCAGGTGAGTTTATATGAATTTTTAAAGAACTTCCTCAGGTCAGTCACTTTTTCAAATGTACTAAATTTGTTTCAAATGAAAAGGAATAAAAGTAATCGGAGTCTAACCGTACTGATGAGCTGTGATACAGTGAAACAGATGTGTCTGCAGATGACTATATATATATATATATATATTTTAATAAGCGTTTCACCTCGAGCAAGGCATGTCACTGCCACTACTGCGCAGGGGGCTACATAGAGTGGAGAAAGGATGATTAAATATAGGAAATGTCAGAGGGTGGGTGATAGGTGGGTAGGGATACCGAGAATGGTTAAATATAGGAAACATTTAAACACCTGGAGATTGTAGCTGTTGGGAAAGCAGACTTGTGGAAGGGAGTTCCACAGGCGGGAAGCGCGAGAAAAGAAGCTGTTGGAGTAGAATTTATGGTTACATCTTATCTGTTTAACTTTAAAAGGGTGGGACCTAGTTGCTAATCTAGTATCTTGTGTAAATTCCTGGTTCTGCGGCACCAGTGCTCTAAGTTCATCGAAGCAGAAGCCATGAAAATACTTGTAGAAGAGGCACAAGGAAGTCACATCATGCCGGTGAGGGAGTGGTTGCAGCCGGTCTGCCAAGTCAGTATCAACCACGTTACAGATCCTCCTTTGTATTTTGTCAAGAAGCCCAAGGAGAGCAGCATAGATTCAGGTGGGAAAAACTTCCAGGCCCTGCACAGAGAGCTGACTTGTTTAGCGGCAGATTTGGCAATGGATTCAATATAGTCATTCCATTTGAGGTCCGCCGAAAGTGTAAGGCCAAGGAGGCATAGTATTTTACTCTCTGGGAGGCTAGCCTGTCCCAGGCTAATGGGAGGTAGATGCGATTGTCTATGGTGGTTAGTTGATAACAGCTTCGTTTTAGAAGTATTGAAATTTACTAGCCATTTCCTACCCCAGGCCACTACGGATTGGAGGTCCTTTTCAAGCATGGCAGCGAGGTTCGCTTTGTCGCCCACACCTGGTTTTTGATTGATGCGAGAGTAGATTGTTGTCATTGGCGTACATGCCTACTTGGGATCTAATGGCGTCAGGGAGATCATTAATGTACATCTAGGATAGAACCTTGAGGGACACCCGCGTTCGTATGGTAGTTTTGGGAGGTATGCCCATTTAATACTACCTTCAATGTGCGGTTAGAGCGGAATGACTGGATGAGGTCAAACAGAAGTCCAGTTATCCCGTAGCTCTGCAGTTTGTACAAGAGGCTAGCATGCCAGACTCTGTCGAACTCTTTGGAGATATCCAAGGCAATGGTTCAGGCTTCGCCATTATTGTCAAGTGCCCGGTATATGTACTCGGTAATGGTCGTTAGCATATCAGCAGTAGACCTGGTGAAGCAAAACCCGTACTGTTTGTCAGAGAGAAGCCTGTGGGCTGTGAGATGCTGAATCACCTCGGCGTTGATAATGGCTTCGAAAACTTTGCCAAAGATTGGAAGGAGACTAATAGAACGGTAATTAGCGGGGTCTGAGGGTTCGCCAGAATTCTTAAATATAGGAACTACACAGGAGGACTTCCAACAGGCAGGAAAACAGGAAGCAGATAGGCAGTGGTTATAGAGTTTAGAGAGGACAGAGGAGAGTTCTGGGGCATATTTCTTCAGTACTATAACTGGGATTCTGTCACCGCCGCTCGCTTTGTGTGGGTCAAGTTGTGCAATTATGTTGGCGACCAGCGAGGATGTAATGTGGACGCTATTTAGTTGAGTTTTAGTTCTGGGTGGGAAGTCAGGTGTAGGTATTCCTAACGAGTCCAGTGTCAAATTGGAGAATTTACTGGCAAAGCATTCAGCCTTGTCCGCTGGGGAGGTGAGAACTTCAAATTCATTGATTAGTGGGGGTATTGAAGTCTTGTTCTTGTTGAGCACACTTTTGCAAAGTCGCCAGTAATCTTTGGAGCCAAACTTAGAGGATGCTATGCGTTGCCTCGTTCTGGTAGCAAACACCCTCTTAGCTTCGTTCAGTACTTTTTTACACTTATTCCATGCTGAGGCGAAAAGGCGCCTGTTTTGGTTCGACGAGCAGCTTCGATAGAGTCGGAAGAAATGGTTCCGGTGGGCAATGGCGGCCAAGCAAGCGGGTGAGAACCAGGGGGATGAATTTGATTTTAATTGTATTTGTGTGTTTGTGTAAGTGAATTAATAAATATACATATGGGAACACAGACATGCATAAAACTGTTATTTTTTCTTTTTTTCTTTTCCTTTTCAATCATTTCATCTCTAGAAAGGTAGGACTGTCACTAGTGCACAGGGATTTACAGTGAAAGAAAAGACCTAGTGCAGTGGGTATTCAAGAAAGGATAAAAGATGAATGCGATTCAAGAATATAGAAAATGGTAATAAACCTTGCATTTAAATTTTTGTAGAGTGTTGCTGTCAGGAAAGCAATTAAAAGAAAGGGAGTTTCACAGGTGGGAAGTGCTTTTAAAACTGTTCACGTAGAAGTGGCAGTTATATTTAATATATATATATATATATATATATATATATATTGAAGCAGCAAATTTTCTTTTAGACATGTCAGATTAAATAAATTGCAAACATTGTGTCTGCTTATTTTTAATAAAATCTGTTCATACTCACAGATAATCTTTAACGTATCTGACATATTTTATATATACACTACCGGCCATAATTATTAGGCAACCCCAGTGTTTTAAAAGAAATGATGCATTTCAGACTATTTTTAGTATTTATTGCCAAATGGATAATTCTAAATGAAAATAGAACAATTCTTTTATGATTACTTTGTAAAATTTTACAAGACAAAGAAGCAAAGATGAATCACCAGAAATTTTCTTCATTCTTTCATTGATGAAACTGCAATATAGGTAATTATTAAATATTTACAAATTCATTTGATGCACATGTTATTGTGCAGTATTAACAAAAGAACCATTCTATTTTCATTTACAATTATTCACTTGGCAATAAATACTAAAAAATAGCATGAAATACATCATTTTTTTAAAATACTGGGCTGGCCTAATAATTATGGCTGGTAGTGTATATATGGGTGTGTGTTGTGGTGCAGTGGATATTGCCTCAGAATGACAAATCAGGATACCAAGTTTGAATTCCTTGCATTCACTTACACACAAATACCTTTGGGAAAGGTATTAATCAGTCTCTTCCCTCCAGTTATGGGTTAAATAATAGGACAGACTGGGTTCTATAGCCTTGGCTGGCACCCAGTCTACTGCAGAAAGCAATGGCAACCTACTTTGGGATAATCTTATGCCCAAGCAGTCATGTCTCTTTTGAGACATGATTGCCCAAAGCATGCATCATGTATGGCACTTAACTGAGTGTGTGTGTGTGTGTGTATATATATATATATATATATATATATTATTTAGACAGCAATCCCCCTTTTTTACAAGTTTCATTAAAGATGACTGACAGAGTAGCGCAATGAAGATTTTATTTAATTTTTCTTGTGATTGTACAAGTGTTTTCTTTTCTGTACACAAAGAGTGTGAAAACTGTCCAAAAGTTCTGCATATCTAAGTAAGCATTTTCAGCTATTCTTTTAGCTGCTATCAAGGATGATTTAGATTTTTTTTTTTTTATTATTAAAAAATAAAAATAGGTGCCAGGTCAAGACCAATAACATTGCACACTCTTCTTTGGATTTTGTTAAGAATATTGAGATATATAGCAGCAGTATCAGATTAGATATAGCAGCAATATTCAATGCAAGGACAAATAATAGATTTATAAACGTGCAGGATGAAGTTTTGTAAGAAAAATTGTCTTGCACAACACAGTGAATCATTTTTCCTAGCTATTGTTTTGGTGCTGGTATAGTATGTCACCTACTTTTTGAATGTGGCCTAGAAAATTCTGTATAATGTCTACCTTTATAAAGTGTATTTTAAGGACGTTTTATAACTATCTGGTAAGGGTTAAGGCAAATAGTTTAAATAAATGGCTGAATACTTATATCTATACATATACTCTTGCTAAGGTAGGACACATTCAGATGTGTGGGCCACATACTGTATCAGAATCAAAGAGGTAGGCCACTTACTATACTGGCACCATTGTTTCAATATAATCATTCCATTTTATGCCAGTGGGAAATATTTGCCCAAGAAGGTGCAGTGATTTGTTCTCCTAAAGGTCAGCATCAAATTTTTTCACCAAAACCTCTCCATTTGATCCTGTTAAGCTTTTTCGAATGGTTTTGTTTTCTCTTCAGATGATATTTTTAGTTTAGAGTTAAGAAAACCATACTCTCAGAGCGTTACCAAATGTGTTTTCTATCTTGAATGGCTCTACAGTTTAAAAAAATAAGTCTTCTGTTTAATGCTTTATCTTAGAGAAAAGCTGAAATTGCTTAAAGATACTGAATGATGATGAATTTGATAAAGCATTGTGAAGATAATGTGACAAAGTGGAAAAGCTATGTGTTTTGCTAAGAGCAAACACTCTTTCTGACTTCTTCAGGTTAGAATTAAAGAAAGACAAAACTATGCCAGGAAAAAATGCATTGTGATCTCCGAGGATTGGTGGGGAACATAAATCAAATTATCTTATCACATCCATGACTAAATCACAGAGAGTGTCTCTGTTTGTTTCTTTGTTATATATTAGAGCTGTTTGGTGTTTGTTGGATTTTAAATCAGTCTATCCAAACTGGTGTGTTTTTATGTGTATATTTGTACATACATGTGCAAAGGCCACCCACCCACTGAGGTATTTATCTAAATCTAAATCTATCTAAACTTATTTATAAATGAAATTTTGTGTGTGTGTGTGTGTGTGTGTGTGTGTGTCCCCGTTACCTATAGACTCTGAAACGGCTAAACAGATTTTCTTGAAAATTTACACAGTTGTACTATAAGTGTCTGCTAGTGTTCTTAGCTAGGTTTTGTGTCGAGGTACCCCCGATAAATATTGAAAATCGATAATCGAAAAAATCGTGTTATAGAAGGAGTAGTCCGATTTTAATCAAATTTGATACACTCATAGACAAAGACATAAGAAATGATATTCAGAAGTTTCAAGGATGCAGTTCTTACAATAGTGCAGAAAATCCATAATATATATATATATATATATATATATATATATATATATATATATATACACACACACACACACAAAAGGCAATATGTTTGTGTGTGTCTGTTTATCTGCCTGTATGTCTGTATTTTTTTCAGCCTTTTTATTTTAGTTTTTGCTTCGGGTTTGACTCTAAGTAGGTATAATTTTATTTCTTAGTCTCAGCCATGATAACATTTACTCAGAGGACTTATTTAGTCTTCAAAATTCAGTTTACGATGAAAAAAACTTATTTGATATTGATACCAGGAAATCAAAATTTGACTTACATCCATTCATTTTTCTTTCAGTCTACAGTTTCACTTTAACTGGAAACAACTATAGATTTTTAGTCTTTCGTGCCAATGGCCAAAGAGTCTGAGTTCCAGGACCATGGATTAGTTTTAAATCTCTTATTACACCCGAGCAACGCCAGGCTATACTGCTAGTATACATATATTAGAGCTTTTTTTTTTTCTGGTCTTAATTTGAGTTTTTAGTTCTAAAAGCCATAGAATAATGGTTAGAGAAATTTTAATACAAATGTAACCAAAATAAAGCAAAAAGAAATATTAGTTTAAAATTAAATGTGCATTTTGGTGTAGTAGATATCGGCTCAGAATGAGAAATTGGAAAACCTAGTTCAAATTTGTTGCATTCACTTACATAGAAATATCCTTGGGAAAAGTATTAATCTATCTCTTCTTCCAATTATAGGTTAAATAGCAGAACAGAGTGGGTTATCTAGCCTTGGTTGGCAACCAGTCTACTGCAGAAAGAAATCTACTGATGGAAATTTTTCTGCCTAGTTAGTCATGGATTGAAAGAGACATGATTACACAAGCGTGTACCACATATGACATTTAACCAACTGTTATCTTGCCTGGAAGAAAAAAAGGGTTTGTGCAGGGTCAACTCCTCTACCTGTTAAAAAAAGACAAATCACAGAATTATTGATGACCTCCTTGTTGATCGTGAGGGGTCATCAATGGCCTATGCTCCAGTGGGAGTGATGGGGGTTGAAAGTTTAAAATTAATATTTGACTGTGATCTAATGATTAAGTTTAATAAAGCTGAGATCATACTACCTCTAATAGTATTTGAAAATTGTTTACACAATCTCGTGGTGGTGACTTATTATAAAATTTTGACCTTTTTTTTTTTTCACAGATACAAAATTGTAAGTCTGTTACTATTCTATTGCTATTTCCATAGGAAACGTTCAAATAATGCCTCATTCTTTCAGGCCTTGGTACAAACATTCACAGCCAGGACTTCCACGCCACTTCAACAATCATATCATTCTCGTTTCTTGAGTGTTTCAAATGTAAGAAAATTCTATGCAAATGCTCCCAAAAATAACTACTTTGTGGAATAGACCTCCACATGCTTGTTTCCCTGAAATTACCCTTACTGATTTTCATAATCTTCACTTCCTACCACTTCAACTAGTATTCATATTGCTTACTTTCATCATCATTACCATTTTGACTGCAACCACTACCTTGAGTGGGTCTCGAGTGCTGTATTGGGTGAAAATTATTTTTCATCATTTTTTTTTTTTTTTTTTTTTTTTTTAACTAGTCTGTATGTAAAACAAGGAAAAAAGAACATTGTTTTCAATGTTGAAGGAAAATAGAAAACATGAACTTTTAAATTATTATTTTTGTTTTATACTGCTCTTTTCTTTTGTGTCCACCATTCTGTTTATTTCGATAATTTTAGAAAGGATGAAATTAACTTTACAGAAAAAATACTCTTAGCTAATCGGTATTTGATTCAGACATAAGAAAAAGATCAGACTTGAAAATTCTGTTTTTTTTTTCATTACATTTTTCATTTAAAATAAAAAATAGTTAAAGAATATCTGTCTTTTTTTTTTTCACAATTTTCTTCGCAAATATTACTTTATTCTTTGATAAATGCTCTTTATATGAAAGATTAGCCTTTTATACTTTTGTAAGTTTTTCATGCTTGAGGTTAAAATGTTTATTGGTTATATACTAATTTTTTGATTTAGCTTTCTGTATTAGTTTTCCTAACTTAATTATTTTATATTCAATCGAAATTTCTCATTCTGAGCCGATATACACTACCTCACAATACATGTCTAGTGCCTAGTCTGGGAAAATGTTATGTAAATTTCTCTATCAACAACTTCAAGAAAAACTGACAAAGTGAAAAAAGTTTTTGGGATGCATATTGTCTTAAGGAATTTATTAAACTAGAGTAGTCCTGGGTATGACGATAAACTGCATCTGGCAGCAAGGCCTCTGATTGGAAGGTTGTGAGGAGCATAGAAGCACCTATTTATTGCTGTTTTTCCCAGGGTTGTAGCATCTGTTAGGGTTCCAGCTATGGGTCAATATTTAACTCCCAAACTGGGTTCAAAACACTACAAAAATATAAAAATAGACTTTTATAGTAAAAATCTCAGGAATACATTTTTGGAAGAGAAAAAAAATGTTACCAGTAATATATTTTTGGAAAACAAAAATACATGCTAGCAATACATCTGACTTTCTACAAGGCCCATTTTGTAAAAATACATCAGTGAGGCCTGATATGCAAACTTATTTCTTACAAAGACTATATATTCTAATAATAAAAATCTATTGTAAAAATCTTGTATTTAAATTTCTTTACTTGTTTGGTTTTAGTTTCTCTGACTTGTAGTTGGCATTTTATTCTTTCCAAATATGTCATGGTTGCTGTGCTATTCCAAAAGATATGTAAGGGCAAGTGTAATTTTAACCATTTCCTTATAAGGAACCAGAATTACTCAAGTTATGCTTTCCTTCACTCCTTGGCGATTGGACTGGGATACACACACACACACACACACACACACACACACACACACACACACATATATCAGTTACATACCATACATGATACACGCTTGGGGTGATCATTTCCTGAAAGAGGTATGACTGACTGAGCAGAAAATCTTTCCTGCAGTAGGTTGCCATTACTTTCTGTCGTAGACTGGTTGCCAGCCAAGGCTATAGAACCCAATTTATTCTGCTAGTTAACCCATAACTGGAGGGAGAAGTAACAGATTAATACCTTTCCTAAGGGTATTTGTGCGTAAATGAATGCAGCAACTCAATTGGAATTTAAGCTCGGCTCTCCAATTTCTTGTTCTGAGCCAATATCCACTGCATCACAACACACACACACACACACACACACACACACACATACTGATTTTAAAAAACTTTAACTTTTTAAGTTCTTGTCTTTAAAAAAAAAAAAGCTTAATAAAATGGAACCTTCTAGAGATTGAGACACTTTTCCTAGTTTTTTCTTTACTTATTCTTACACACACACACACACACACACACAGGTGTCACAACTCAAATTTCATGCACTATGCAATTATCAGGTGCATATTACTATATATATATATATAAATTTCGGCATGTTACATCTCTTTAACCATAACACTAATAGGTCTTGTTTAATTACTCATGGAAGCCTACCAAACTGTTTTTGTAATACACTTGTTGATAATGCAAATAGCCTCATCCACATATAAAAATAAAACGGCTAAAAAATAATAGAAGCATTATTAATAAAAAAAAGAAATACAACCCTCAATAATATCAACTATGAACATGCCCACAATGTGCTGATTGTTTTTGGAAAATAAAGCATTTCTTTAACTCTATAAACATAAAGAAAACAATCTATACATTCATATTTTTCTAATAAGATTTCTTGAAATTGTAGGCAAGTAAATGTCATTTAATAAATAAATAAAAACAGAACATCTACTCAAATATGTGCATCCCTTAAAAAATCATGTTTTTATTTATATATATATATATATATATATATAAACATAATAGTAAGGCTTTAGTTCACTTGAAAGTGTCATTTATAACAATAGTATCGACTTCAAATGTGAAATGCACCTCAACAATCAATGCTTAATACAGTTAACGTAGGTTATTGCATAATTGATATTTCAATTTTCATTGGTTACTTAGTGTATACTCTGCAGAACTGATTTGAAAATAAGTATGCATCTTACACATTTGTACATCTTATATTTTGAGAAATACAGTAAAAGGAAGCATTATATTAAGAGTGATACAAGTGTATAATTTTAGTTTCATTGTTTGACTTACATCCATTCATTTTTCTTTCAGTCTACAGTTTCACTTTAAGTGGAAACAACTATAGATTTGAGTAGTTCTGGTTCCTTATACTCCTAATATTATTTTTTAAGGTGAATTTCATAAGATTTTAACTGGTTTGTTCACTGACTTCTGCCAGGTGGCATTTTTCATTGCTTTTGAGTCTGTTGTTAGATTTTTAGGGAAGAGATGGTATTAATCCATTGATGAAACTGCAATATAGGTAATTATTAATTATTTATAAATTCATTTGATGCACATGTTATTGTGCAGTATGAACAAAAGAACCGTTCTATTTTTATTTACAATTATTCACTTGGCAATAAATACTAAAAAATAGCATGAAATACATCATTTTTTAAAACACTGGGGTTGCCTAATAATTATGGCCGGTAGTTTATATATATATTATGTATGTTGTGATGCAGTGGATATTGCCTCGGAATGACAAATCGAGGTGCCGAGCTTGAATTCCAGTTGAATTCCTTGCATTCACTTATGCACAAATACCTTTGGGAAAGGTATTAATTGGTCTCTTCCCTCCAGTTATGGGTTAAATAATAGGACATATTGGGTTCTATAGCCTTGGCTGGCAACCAGTCTACCATAGAAAGCAATGGCAACCTACTGTGAGATAATCTTCTGCCCAGTCAGTCATGTCTCTTTTGAGACATGATCACCCAAGCATGTTTCATGTATGGCATTTGACTGACTGACTGTTAGGTTCTTAGTTGTATTATATTGTATGATAAAAAAATAAAATCAAGTCTTAAAGAAAAATAAACAAAAATTGAAGTCGTAGTTTTAATTTTTAGCTAAAAGCCTGAGCTGAATAATAGGCTGGTAAATAGTCTAATATTCCATAATTGCTTGTCTTGTAGGAAACTGTTAATCTATAGATATTGGCCAGAATTAAATATCAACACAGTTTGTGGCTAATTATGGCTATGTTTGAAATGTCAAATCCAACCAGGAATAAATTCTGCATGTGTTGTGTTCAGTGGGGGATAATGAGAGGTTTCACTGGCTAATTCTAACCTCTTTTAGAGCTTTTGATATTTAATCAGCCAAAAACATGGTCTTTACGTTAGCTAAGGATGCTGAAATATGTCAGAAGCTGGTGTTTGAAAAGTGACAAAAAGAATACTTTTTTTTAAAAAAATTATTTCAAGACTTGGTTATCATCAAATCTAAATCTAATCTAAATTTAAACGTATTTACAAATGGAACTTTGTGTGTGTGTGTGTGTGTGTGTGTTACCTATAGCCTCCAAAATGGCTGAATCGATTTTCTTGAAAATTTACACAGTTGTACTATAAGTGTCTGCGAGTGTTCTTAGTTAGGTTTTGTGTCAAGGTACCTCCAATAAATATCGAAAATTGATCATTGAAAAAATCGGGTTATAGAAGGAGTGGTCAGATTTTAATCAAATTTGATACACTCATAGACAAAGACATAAGAAATGATTTTCAGAAGTTTCAAGGTTGCAGTTGTTACAATAGTGCAGAAAATCCATAATATATATATATATATATATATATATATATATATATATATATATAAGGCAAGATGTTTGTGTGTGTCTGTTTATCTACCTGTATGTCTGTATTTTTTCAGCCCTTTTATTTTAGTTTTTGCTTCGGGTTTGGCTCTAAGTAGGTATAATTTTATTTCTTAGTCTTAGCCATGATACCATTTACTCAGAGGACTTATTTAGCCTTCAAAATTCAGTTTACGATGAAAAAAACTTATTTGATATCGATACCAGGAAATCAAAATTTGACTTATATACATTCATTTTTCTTTCAGTCTATGGTTTTGCTTTAACTGGAAACAACTATTGCTTTTTAGTCTTTCGTGCCAACATCCAAATAGTCTGAGCTCCAGGACCATGGATTAGTTTTAAAGCTTTCATTACACCCGAGCAACGCTGGGCTATACTGCTAGTTCATATGTATGTATTAGGTAGAGTCATAAATAATTTTGTTTATTTTTTTTTTTAACTTTATTCTTAAAAAAAATACAGATCCATATTGTGGTGTAATGGATATTGGCTCAGAATGAGAAAGCAGAGAGCGTGTTTGAATTCCATTTGAATACATTTTGTTCACTTACGTGCAAATATCCCTGGGAAAGGTATTAATCCACTTATTCTCTCTCCAGCTATGTGTTATAGCAGGCCAGGTTGGGTTCTCTAGCCTTGGTTGGTTATCAGTCCACTGCAGAAAATAATGGCAACCATCTGTGGGAAAATCTCCTGTCTAGTCAGTCATCTCGAAAGAGACATGAATGCCCAAGAGTGTATCACGTATAGCATGTAAGTGACTGATTTTTTTTTTAAATATAAAGTACAGCTCTATTTTATTTAATTCTAGATTCACCATTATTTGGAATGATTTGTTGCCAATTATTAGGCAGGTTTTAATAAGTTCTTGTATTTGGTTTCTTTGTACACTCCTTTTTGGAGAAGAATTAATTTGCACCCTTCCATCAATTTCTCACAGGCAGGATGTGGCGATGCTCTTTCTGTTCTGCCACTAATTCTATTGAAAGTGCTTAGATGAACTACATTTCTTGGTTCTGTTAGGTTTAACCCTCACTGCTAGGATCGACCATGTCACTCACGTAGTAGCAAACTACCCACATTTCCTCCGCATTCTATTGGTGCGTAGTAAGTTCCACACAAACAGCTTCTTCCTGTGAAATACTACCTTGCGGCACAGATTCTTAAAAGGATGTTTCCCCAGTCATTACAATTTTAACCTGCTCAAGTCTAGAGTTAACTGTTATCTTTTCTTTAAGATACACTCTTGTGCAAAATAATTGAAACAAAATGAATGATTTCTTTCTATGATCTTTCATTCTTTACCTGATTATGCATATGTTGTCTCTCGGAACTTGTTTTTCTCTTCTGACTGCATTTTTCTGGACTAATGGATCCAGTTTGTTTCTTCACCTTGATGACTTGACTGACAGTTGAAAGGCTGACAACAACAATATCTGTGATCTCTCTGTAAAGCCTTTTCAAACAAATTTCACCATACACCCCGAATATAGATTCATATTACTGCACACTACTGCAAATGATCTAATCTGAGGAAAAAAATGTAATCGATTACACTCTGTCACTTTAGTGGATCTAAAACTGTCGTATAGTGAAAGAAACGAAACTAAAGCAGTTGATTCAATTAATTTGCACAAAGGTGTACATTTGGCAACAAGACCTGCTCTAATTTGGAGGTTGTGAGGAGTGTGGAAACACCTCTTAATTGTTGTTGATCCCAGGTCCACCCTGGCCTGGGGTGGTAGCACCTGTTAAGCCTCAGCTAGGGGCAAATATTTAACTCCCAAACTAGGGTCAATACACTATGAAAGCATAAAAGTAGATTTTTATATTAAAAAATACCAGCAATATACTTAAAAAAAAAAGTTACCAGCAATAAATTGGACTCTCTACAAGTACTTTCTTTATAAAATATGTCAAGGAAACCTAATCGACAAACTGATTTCTGACAAAGAATATATTCTATTCATTCAAAACTATCCTGAAAATCCTGTCAGCATTAAATAACCCATTGAGTTTGATATGCCGTAAAACAAAATAAGCTATTTCTTTATATTCTTTCACATTCAGTAACTCCTTGTGTCTTAGTGACTTTATTATCTTACATAGGGTGAAATAATTAAAATAAACTTAAATTTCAAGTTAAATATAATACTTAAATAATTTTGTTTTAGATATTTCTAGATTTAACCTTGCATATTTTTAAAATTTACATTTTCAATTTGTAATAATTTATATTTTTCAATGTTAAATTTTAGAAACCACTTACATACATAAATATGTACTTATATAAAAATAAAGCAAATTTTTAACAGATTATAAAAGGTATTTGGTAAGTGTTAAAAAATTAATGAACTAAGTAAAAACTCAATGCTCTAATGCCATCTCATTTTAAAGTTTTATCATCTTACCCATCCATGAAATAGTAAATTATATATATATATATATATATATATATATATATTATAAGCATATATTGTTAAATATAAGAGACAGTGAATGTCTATTATGTTTAATCATGAGCTGTTCTAAACATCGTAGTTTGGCTTTAATTTCATGGGAAACTAAAGACAAAAATTCTCCAACATTTAGATATTTTTTTTTATTATGTTGGTTCTAAGCTTTCAGCTCACATGAGCCATTTTCAGAGAGGTTACAGGGACATTAACATAAAAACATCCACCATTAAAGATGATTTTATCTTGTGTTGACATAAAACTTTGCTAAGCAATGATAACAGTTACCAAATAGCAAACACAGTTTGTAAATTTGTAATGTGGTTCTACGACGTCATGTGCGTGAGAGCTTAACATGTAAACAGAAATATATCTTTCAATGCAATGTAATGTGTTATGACCAGATTTAAACATGATTTTATTAAGTGTGGGTTGTTTTGATTTAATGTAAATGGCTTCCAATATCTGAAGGTTCTTTTTACTGTGTGTATGAGTGAGTATTATTGTATTGTTGACTAAAATCTGTTTAATCTTACCTACATGGCTATGTTTTTCTAAGAAATGTTGTTTAATTGAACTTTGGTCAGAAAGGTGACAGGTAAATCGACGGGAGAGCGTGGTTGTAGTAAAACCAATATATGTAGTGGGTTAATAATTATATAGTGGGTTTGTAATTATGTATTTGGTTGCAATAGTTTAAGTTAATAGTGTTATGTTTCTTTTGACATACACTATTATTATTAATATTATCAATATTACTAGAGGTATTATTAAGTTTATTGAGATACATTTTAATTTATTGATCAATGACAGAGTTAGGAAATCCATTGTTAACAAGTTTGTTTTATGTTGTGTAATTCTTTATAGAATATGGATTTGGAAGAAGATATCATTTGTGTGTGTTGAATTAAGTTTTTTATAACAACTAACTTATATCATTAGGGGTATTCAATATTATAATTAAGAAGACACAAGTTTATGCTAGTTGGTTTCCTATATAGAGAAGTAGTAAATCTATGTGTGCTAGAATCAATGATTACATCAAGGAATGGAATTTTGTTATTAATATTAAGTTTTAATATAAATTTGAGGACAGAGTGACTTTCAAATTTGTTTTTAAGTTGTGTAATTTGATCAATATTTTTAGCTAAAATGAAAATGTCATCTATGTATCTTACATATATAGAGGGTTTATTGTTGTTATTAATTATTTTATTTTCTAAATGTGCCATATAATAATTAGAAAAGAGAGGACCTAAAGGAGATCCCATCGCAATACCTTCTATTTGAGTATAAATTTTACCCAAGGGGTCATGAAAAGGTACTTGTGTGGTGCATGCTAATAATAGTTTTTTTAATATAGTAGGTTTAATATTGATTGGTGGGAGAGTAGCATGAGTGTATACATTACGGATAATGATGTCAATCGTTTCATCGACGAGAACATTAGTGAATAAGTTTTGGACATCCAAAGATGCAATTATTTGGTTATTAGGTTTTACGGAATGGAGAATCTGTATAAATTCATTTGTGGAGTTATTACTATATTTACTTGGAAGGTAGGGAGTAATTAGTTTAAGTGTTTTGGAAAGGTTATATATTGGTGTGGGTATTTGTGAAATGATAGGTCAGAGGGGATAATGTTTTTTATGGATTTTTACATTTCCATGAAGGTAGCCAGGCTGATAGTCACCTACAATCTTTTAATTTGGAGAATCTTTGTCTTTATTTTCACTTGAAATAAAGCCAAAATAGAACGTTTAGAACGGCTCATGATTAAACATAATAGACATTCATTGTCTCTTATATTTAACAATATATGCTTAGAAAATTATCTGCTGCCTCAGTACACTAAATATATAAAAGTTAGGCGATCAGCTAATTATTGCAATACAAATCATCTGACAAAACCAAAAAGGTTTGAAACTATGGTAGTGTAATCAACTGATCTCCCCAATTTAAATATCTAAAAGCTCTACATGTTAAAGCTTCATTTCCCTTCAAATATGTATTGAGTACTTTCTCATACAACTGTTTAATAGTCAAATTTAAATCTAATTTAAATCTAACCTATAACTGTTTAGTTATATAAGGAAGTATTTCTTGTCTTTATTTCCTGAAAACATTCTGGCATTATTACTTACTGACCGAAACAAATTTTGCACTCCAAATCCTAAATTATTCCTTGGTACTTTTTTTTTTTCTGAATTTTTTTTTTTTTAAATTTTAAAACTTGTGATGACAGTACTTAAAACTTGGAAAAATGATGTAGAGCGTTCAAAATGCAACATAATTTTATTTATTATAATTAATATGTAGACACACAAAAGATTGCTCATAAGATTTTCTTTCTACCTATATTCCTTCATAGAGGATGTAAATAATTCTTGTCTAGGATCACTTTGTTGTTTTTTTGTTTTTTTTTGGGTTTTTTTGCAGTGTTTCGACTTAGATTTGATACTTTGGTTGTGTATATTGCTATCAAAAGTACTTATCTGATGAATTCTATTGACTCTCTGCATATGTATTTTTCTAAATTCATTCTGGAAGTTCCTGTTATGTGTTCAAAAAGCATTGAATGATCTTCTTCTTCTATCTACCCCGTCCTTTGAGGATGTAGGCAATCATGGCTTTCCATATCTCCCTATTCCTGGTGTCTCTTAGCACGCTTTCTCCTGTTATATCATGCAACCCTCGTTCCGTCATCCACCTGATCAGGTCCTTCAAATATGTTATCCACTGCTTTACCCTGTCTCTTTTTCCTTCTATTTGGCCTGTTAGTATCAGGTTCTCCAAGCTCTCTTTCCTCATTGCATGTCCAAGGAACTTCAGCTGTCTCTTCCTGATGCTCAGTATTAATTTCCTTTTCGTTTTCATCATTTTCAAAACCTCATCATTGCTCACGTGCTTGATCCATGATATTCGCAGCATCCTTTTGTAGAACCACATTTCAGTTGCTTCATGTTTTTGCTTCATCTTCGATGCTATTGTCCAGCATTCACTGCTATACTGAAGAACTGACATCACACAGCAATCCAGTAATCTCTTCGTTGTTTCTAGTAAAATATATATATATATATATATATATATATATATATATATTCATATATATATATATATTCATATTTTTTTTTTTTTTTGGAAGTCAGTTGTTTCTGCAACCTTTGTTTCAATTTTTTGTTATCTTCAGGCATTTTATAACAACTGCCTCTCCGTTTTTTTTTTTGTTTTTTTTAATTATTTTCCAATGTACAACAGAGATTTTTACCAATGCAACTAGAAATTTAAAATAACTGAAATTTCAAAATTAAGAGTTTTTCAAGGGTCTTAACCACTTTCATTCAGGTTTGTTCAATCCAAATATATATATTTTCTGGTTTGTTTACATCTGGGCATCACATCAGATTCTTCCATTTTTGTAATATTTTTTTTATTTCCAGAACAAAAAAGATAAAAATTTATCAAATAGAAGATTCAAAGTGATTTCATATATATATATATATATATATATATATATATTATTATTATTATAATAATAATAGTAGCATACTGGAAATTGATAGCTTTAAAGGTTCAGTGTACCATCATCTGGCAGTGATAATATATTAATAATGACTATATATCTATGCTCTACTTTCGTATTAAGCACTTTTAAAAAGTAAATATATAATTGTGGAATGTACTTCCATTAGTATTAACCACTTTATATATTTCATCTTTTTGCCTCGCATAGGCGAGTTAGATCCAGTTTTCCTCTTGTCTTTTTTTTTTATTTAACCATCCTGTCCTTAATCTCAAATCATAACTGAGTATATATATATATATATATATATATATATATATATACACACACACGCCACACACCACACAAAACTACACACCACTACATCACTAATATGATGACTTATGAAGTATAGCTTAAATGTGAAACAAAGCCAAAAATATTGAGTGAGGATTGAACACAGCCAAAAATATTGAGTGAGGATTGAACTTGCTACTCAGTCGTAATTGCAAATTGAGATTGCTAACCATTATACAACATAAAGGTGTCCACTAATGTAAATATAATTCAGGCATTTGGAATTGAAGACACTTTCCGCTGCAAAATAAAAATATGAGAAAATCATGTTTAAAGTTTGTCAATTTCTGAAATGCCATAACTTTTGATCTATTTGAGATAAATCACTCTTTTTTTTTAAAGGAAGCAAAAAGCATCTACTTAAATATACAAGGTTATATTTACACTTACTGGATTTTCACGTACATAGTGGAAAGTACCTTCCTGTACTGAAAGCCTCAAATATACACATCTAATATGCAGCTTCAAATATAATACAGATGTATGCATAAATATCAATGACACACACACACACACACACACACACACACAGATATATTTTCTCCCTTTCATTTGTTTCACCCATAATATTTGTATAGTTTTTATATTTTCCCATTTACAGTTTTGATGAGTGGGCACGAAACTGGTTGATTGGTATATTTGTTTTAAAATTTGGCATGGCTGATTTTAATAAAATTGTTTTTTCCTGCCATATATATATATATATATATATATATATTTCAATAAGAATTACTAATGAGATACTGTGGTTAAGTTTTTTTATGTAGTCTTTCTTGTGTTCTTATACTTTTCTTTTTCTGGACAAAAATTATGGAGAAATTGTCTGAACATTCTGTATGTCTGAGTGCTTTTGGCTATAATTTTAGCCATTATCAATGTGTTGACCATGGAAGGAATATAATATATTCCTAATAACTTTAGATATGTACATAAAACAAGCCATACTTTCAGTTAAAAGCAGAAATAAAATCATCCTTGATTAAGGATAAAAGTAGACAAAAGTGTTCATATATACAAAACATTCAGATAATTTCTATATTATTTTTGTCCAGAAGAGAAGAAAATTATAAGAATATATATATATATATTACCATTTTGCTCATGTCATATAAAAATGTGTCAGTTTTAATTTTTTACCACTGGAATTTGTTTTGTTAATTCTTGTGATGTCTGTTGCTAGGCAATTTTTCTTTTCAGGAAATCGTACTTTGGAATAATTTCTAGAATAAGAATTAGTGACATATAAATAAACAGTAGATGCAATTGAAAGCAGGTAGCTACATTTTGGCCTTGCAGAAGTCTCTCTGCGCTGCAGTGCCTTGTTTGGTGACAGAATTCTTTTGCTGCCTGTCATGCTGATCTCCTTTAATGGCTTTTACAGATTCTCCCAAGAGTTAAAGACTGGCAGGAAACCAAAACTTAGATTGCGGATGTTTTTCACTCTGGTCTTTGTGATACATTTTGTTTTGTTGTTTGTCATCCAGACTTACATATTTTCAGTTCTTACAGATCAATAATATGGTTGAATGTGTCTCGAGAACCGTTGACGATAACAATCAAGACAACTATGATATGAAAATAACTGTGAACACATTTAGTTAGAATAAATTCTTTGGTGTGCCCTGTTCCTTCAGGACGTTGTTAAACATGGCTCTCCACAATTTCTTGACATTTATCTATTTTTAGTGCTTACAGAACAATAATGTGGCTGAATGTGTTTGAAGAACCGTTGACAATAATAATCATGACAACTATGATAGTAAAATAACTGAACATAGAACATTCTTCTATGTGCCATGTCCCTTCAGGATGTTGTTAATCATAGCTCTTCACTATTTCCTACCTTTTGTAGCTCTTCATAAATTTTTTCTTTTTATGTATTTTAAAACTTTGCTCCACCAACCATTTTTCTCTAGGTAGGTTATGTCTTATTTTCCTCTGTTCCTTCTTGTCTTCAATCTGTGAGTATTGAATTTTCCAATTCCTCTTTAATTATGTGTTTTAAAAATTTCAACTATTGTATGCTGTTGGGTTTTTTTTTTTGGTCTTTATTTTCTCTAAAACTCTGTCATTGCTCAATGGTATCCTCAGCATCTTTCTGTAGAACTGCATTTCTGTTGCTTCATCTGTAAGAAGATTGTCCAGCATTCACTGCCAAATTGAGAGATAAATAAAACATGTCCGTAGACAATAAGAGAAATCACAAGGAGAAAATATTTTATACCAATAGGTTTCATTCTTTAAGGAACTTTAATGAGGCAAGTATAGAAATTCTATTTAGTAACCAATATTTATACACAGAAGTAACATGGAGCAAATTAACATTAAGTATTTATGTGCGTTGTGGCGCAGTGGATATCGGCTCGGAACGAGAAATCGGGGAGCCGAGTTCGAATTCCAGTTGAACTCCTTGCATTCTTTCGAGACATGACTGACTGGGCAGAAGATTATCCCGCAGTATGGTTGCCATTGCTTTCTGCAGTAGACTGGTTGCCGACCAAGGCTGTAGAACCCAGTCTGTCCTGCTATTTAACCCATAACTGGAAGGAAGAGACGGATTAATACCTTTCCCCAAGGGTATTTGTGCTTAAGTGAATACAATGGATTCAACTGGAATTCGAACCCGGCTCCCCGGTTTCTCGTTCCGAGCCGATATCCACTGTACCACAACGCACATCTATACTTTTATATAGTCTGCTAAAAATGTATACACAATTCAGGAAATAAAACTTGTCTTTGATAGATTTTAGACTTTTAGCTCAAGGATGTTGTATATTACAGAAAACTGACAACATTGGTTGCCCTTAGACAAGAAATTGAAAATGCATATGCAGTAATCCCATTAGGTGCTTTGGTCAATGTTCTCCAAGCAGGAATTTGGTGTATTAATAAATGTCTGGAAGCTATTGCCATCATTTTGTGATTGTAGAGTCCAAAGGTAACTTGTATTAATCTTGTGATGTCTGAATAGATGAATAAATTTAATATTACAATATCTATACAAGTTTGTCCTAACCTGAAGTGTATGCATTTTTTGGCAGACATTGTGTATGTGTTTATATATATATATATAATCAAATGTTATTTTCAGTGGATATCTTTGTTGAAATAGACAACCCGTTTCTTAAACAGTATATTTGTCTATTGCTCTGTACACTCTAGAAAAATGAAAATGTGTTCCCTGACAAGATGTGGGCCTGTACCCTCCTTTGTAAGAGAAACCACAGCATGTTTTAAACGATTCAGTCACAGAGTGTGTCACAGTTAAGGAAGGTCCTGTCTTTGCCTACAAAGAGGGCTGCAGGACAAGAATGCTTTGCCAATGAATTTCTAATCTAAATTATATGAGAAAGATCCATAAAAATGGACTTGAGAAATTTATTTTCCTGAAAAACTGAAGTGAAACATTTTATGAATTTCAGCTGACATTAATACTGTTCAGTCAATGAATGCCAAATACTTCCTGTATGGAAATGGCTAATTTCACCATTACCTCAAAGTCTCTCTTTCTCTCAATTTATTACTTTGTTTGCTAGAGTAACATGGATAAAAATAAAAACTTAGGAATCCAAGCAATCAAATTAGTTATTCAGTAACAAATGATAGATACAAAGAAAAACTTAATCATGCATATATAAAAATTAAAAAGATAAAATGTTACTATCAAATTCCAAAAGAAAACTGTTTAGCAACAATTTGGAAAAATTCTTTATCAAATTAGTTACTGTCTTTTGTGGCCAATCCATGAATCCCATCCGACAGTATACATAAAAAAATTCTTTGTAATCCTGTCTAATCATATATGGTGTACATCATCAGAAAATTTCATCCCCAATAGTTTTACCCTAGTAAATAGATTGGAAAATCTTCATCTCTACAAATAGGATTCTACTGGAACATTGATCAGCTGAAGTTATGGAGATTTTAAATCTTTTTAGAGATTATTTAATATCCAGAAAGTTTCAGTTACTTCAGACATTGGCCTCAGATCTTTAATTCCATCAGCACAAAAGAAAATTTAAACAACTTACTCAAGAGACTGATAAAAAAAAGTTAAATCAACTTGAAGACATTAAGCCAAGAACCTTGAAAAAGTTATGTTAATCTTTTATATAAAAAAAACAGTTTGGTTTATGGTTGAAACTTTG